>OVBA01000206.1:0-19305 GCA_900406435.1 Lepidium aucheri
AACAATATCGCAATATTTTTGTTATACGTTATTTCGTAACAATAATACCAAATCCCGCCTGAAGGGCGGGTCATCAACTAGTATATATATATATATATATATATCCCAACTAGCCCTGTGTATTTCGGGTTTCGGTTCGGGTTCGGTTCGGATCTTTTCGGGTTTGGGTTTTTGGGTTTATTAATTTAGGATCTATTCGGATATTTCTACTTCTCGGATTCGGTTCGGTTTGGGTATAAATCGGGTTCGGATTCAGGTATATATATATAAATTCAAAAATAGTAAAGAATTAGTAGAAATAAGTTTAAAAAAGCCTAAATTTAACAAAATTTAATCGGGTACCCATTCAGTTCTTGATTCGGGTATTTTGTCAGGTTCGATACCTGTTTTTTGGATCAATTTCAGTTCGGGTTTTGGATATCGGATTTTATGCCCAAGGCTAATCCCAACTATTCAAAAAGGTACAGTTAATTTGGTTCAGAGAAAGAGAGACGACAAGCACCATACGGAAATTTCGAAATTACTCAAAAAAATACTTTATCCTAGTACCAAAATATCCAAAATCTGAATACCTATACCAAATTTGAACGGAATATTTATATGAGGAGGCTTTTGGCAACGATGAACCAAAAGATAAAGAGCTAAAACGGTCCGTTTTGTCATTTTGCGAGTTACCACTTCCGGTTCGATTCAGAGGCGAAGGACTATTAAAGCTTGGTTTAAACAAATTAAACCGGTTCAGTTTGGTTTGATTGCAAACAACTCCGGTTCAGTTCTGTCTTCAAAAACCAAAATAAAAACACATTCTTCGAATATTGCTGAGCCCCTTTTTCACTTCTTCAGATTTCTAGGGTTCGCTCAAACAAACGGAGAGAGCAAATTGTTGTTTGTAGATTAGGGATTTCAAATCAGAACCTAAACCATGCCGCGCCACAGAGATGAAGACGATGATGTTGACGAAGATTACGAAGGATTGGAATTAGAGGAAGAGGAAGAAGAAGAAGAAGAGAGAGGGAGTCGCGGTGGTGGTGGCTCTAGGCGGAAGAGAGGAAGATCAAGTTTTATTGATGATTATGCGGAGGAAGATTCTCAGGAGGAGGAAGATGATGATGATGATGACGATTATGGTAGCCGAGGTGCTAAAGGATCGGCTAACAAGAGAAAGAAGCCTTCAGCTTCTATATTCCTAGACCGAGAAGCTCAGGTCGATGATGAGGATGATGAAGAAGAAGAAGAAGGAGAAGATGGTACGTATTCTGAATTTTGTATTGTGAAATTTCATAAATTGGATTCTCAAAATTGAAATCGACCAATTTTCAATGTTATATCAATCGACTGATTGATTTCATATAATTAACTCTTGACATAGTTGTAAAGGAACAGTTGGTCTTCAATGATTACTGATTCGTACTACTCAAGTATCCATGATTATCCCCATATTGCTACTCACTGGAAATTTTTAAGTAGCTGAAGTCTTTGTTTTCTCAAAATGCAGACTTCATAGTGGATACTGGAACGGACCTTCCCGATGAGCGTGGTGATAGACGGTACGAACGGAGGTTTCTTTCCCGAGACGAAAATGATGAGGATGTGGAAGATCTCGAGAGAAGAATTCAAGAGCGGTTCTCTAGACATCATGAAGAATATGATGAAGAAGCTACAGATGTTGAGCAACAAGCGCTTTTGCCATCAGTTCGTGATCCAAAATTGTGGATGGTGAAATGTGCGGTAGGAGCTCACAAAAGATTCCTTGAACCTATATGTCTTGTATCTTCTTCTTGATACTTGGAAAAGATTCTTCCTGAGATTTACATTGCGATTTCAGATTGGCCGCGAAAGGGAGGTTGCCGTTTGTCTTATGCAAAAATTCATAGACCGAGGAGCAGATTTACAGATAAGATCTGTTGTTGCCCTTGATCATCTAAAAAATTATATATATGTTGAAGCAGACAAGGAAGCTCATGTGAAAGAGGTATCATATATATTTTTCATCTCTGTGCCATTAATGGTGTATGTTGGTGTTGTGATTGAGTGTGAAGACAATGTTTGCGCTGTTTTTTTTTTTACTTATTGTAGGCAATCAAGGGCATGAGGAATATATATGCTAATCAGAAGATTTTACTTGTCCCAATAAGAGAAATGACAGATGTTCTGTCTGTGGAAAGCAAAGCAATTGATCTATCTCGTGATACCTGGGTTCGAATGAAAATTGGGAAGTACAAAGGTGATCTTGCTAAGGTATGATCCATTTTTATGTGTTGTCATTAATAAAAGTACCCATAGACTGCTGAAATGTAAGTCCTCTGCAGGTGGTTGATGTTGATAATGTGCGTCAGAGGGTCACAGTCAAGTTAATTCCAAGAATCGATCTGCAGGCACTAGCCAGTAAGCTGGTATGGATTTTGTCCATGCTTGAGAAATAGTTAGTGTTATTTGTGTTTGGTAAACGTGTCTAGTAAAGTAATAATTAAACGTAGCGTGTTTAAAGAAATTTACTACGAGTGTTCTCGCATCCTAAGATACTTGAAGTTTGTTCTAGTCATTACTTGCGCGCACATAATTTTTCTAATTGCAGGATGGAAGAGAAGTTTCAAAGAAAAAAGCCTTTGTTCCACCTCCACGTTTCATGAACATTGACGAAGCGAGGTAGTCCTTGTAGAGACTATACGATGTACTTTAATCTTATAAAGACTGTTTCGGAAAGAGTTTTTTCAATTGCTAGAATTTAAAATTTTTGTATTACTATAGGGAACTGCACATACGTGTTGAGCGCCGGCGTGATCACATGACGGGAGATTACTTTGAAAATATTGATGGCATGCTTTTCAAAGATGGTTTCCTGTATAAAACAGTATCATTGAAGTCCATCATTGCTCAGAATGTTACACCAACATTTGATGAACTTGAAAAATTCAATAAACCAAGTGAAAATGGAGAGAACGACTTTGGTGGTCTGTCAACTTTATTTGCAAACAGAAAGAAAGGTCATTTCATGAAGGGTGATGCAGTTATTGTTATCAAGGGGGATCTGAAAAACTTGAAGGGTTGGGTTGAGAAAGTAGATGAAGAAAATGTCCTTATCAGAACAGGAATGAAAGGACTCCCTGTAAGCATCTGACTCTTAGGCTGTTCGTTAGTGCTTGCATTTTTCTAAAGCGATCCAGCCAAGAAAAATTGCTGAGCATAATCCTTTTCTTGCAGGACCCTCTTGCTATAAATGAGAGAGAGCTCTGCAAGTACTTTGAACCTGGAAATCATGTGAAGGTTGTTTCGGGTACCCATGAAGGAGCAACAGGCATGGTTGTCAAAGTTGAAGAACATGTGCTTATCATTCTGTCTGACACGACCAAAGACCATGTAATCCAGCTTTGTGTATGGGTTTGAGCTAATTTTGTCTAGTAAGTTAACTAAGAGAATGTACTTGTAGGTCCGTGTCTTTGCTGATCATGTTGTTGAGAGCTCAGAAGTGACAACTGGCGTTACCAAAATTGGGGACTACGAACTTCATGATCTTGTACTTCTAGAGTGAGTTGAATGCCTAATTTCCTTGAAGTGATACATATGTCCGATTAACATGTGTATGTAAGCATTATTTGTTTAATGCAGTAACCTGAGCTTTGGAGTAATTATACGACTAGAGAATGAAGCTTTTCAGGTAAATTTCCAACTTTCGACAGTACCACTATCATTATGTCTACCTTTAAATGCTCTAGACTTCATAATTTTGGGATATAATATTTTGCTATTAAACACCCAATGGTTCGAGAAATAACTGTTTTTATGTTTTCAGGTTCTTAAAGGGGTTCCTGATAGACCAGAGGTTGCTCTTGTCAAACTCAGAGAAATAAAATGCAAAATTGAGAAGAAAATCAATGTTGAAGATATGTGGAACAATGTCATCGCTGTGAAAGATGATGTTAAAGTCCTCAAGGGCCCTAGCAAAGTGAGTACCTTTGCTTTCTGGTTTTTGGTTGGTTACCATGCTCAACTTACTGCTCTCATGTCATTATTTTTGTATTTTTATAGGGTAAACAAGGTCCTGTGAGGCATATTTACAAAGGAGTCTTATTCATATATGATCGGCATCACCTTGAGCATGCTGGATTTATCTGCACTAAAAGCACATCATGTGTTGTTGTTGGTGGATCACGTTCTGGTGCTAATAGAAATGTAAGCGTCCTTTCTTGATTTGCCCATGTTCTTGCTATTTGTTTCATCAAACTTGAGCTTCACCTTATCCAGCAAGTTTTCCACTGTAGGGTGGTGATAGGTTCAGTAATTTCAAGGCACCCGCCCCAGTACCCCCATCACCAAGAAGATTTCAACGCGGAGGCATGGGATTTAACTGTATGTTCAGATATCTTCTTTCTATTTTGGTTATGAGTTAAGAGAACCTGATGTTTTGTTTAGCTGATAATTTATTTCTCTACTGGTCCGCTAGTCTTACTATCTCTCCAGGGGAACGCATAAATTCTGCTATATATATTATATATCTTGTATAGTTTTCTGGTACTACAATGATCCATTGCTTCAAACAAATATTGCTTTGCATATCATTTTGTGAAATGCTGATATATCTTGTCTATGCATAGTTGCACATATCCTCTTATTTGTATCTTTAAATGCAGCTGGAGGGAGACATAGAGGCGGAAGAGGAGGGAGAGATGATTCTTTGCTGGGTACTACTGTTAAAATCCGGTTAGGACCTTTTAAGGGATATAGGGGACCTGTAGTAGAAGTGAAAGGAAATTCAGTGCGTGTAGAACTTGAGATGAAGATTGTGACAGGCAAGCCCTTATATTCACTTCTCCACACGTTGGTTGCTACATGTGGAATAAAATTTAACAATAATTTTTATGTGCAGTTAATCGGAATGAAATATCAGATAATGTTGCGATAACACCATTTCGGTAATCTACTAATATATCTTGTTAGTTATTTTGACTTTAATCATCGTAAAGAATGTTGATTCTATCATCTAAATTACACAGAGATACATCTCGGTATAGTATGGGAAGCGAAACACCAATGCATCCTTCCCGAACTCCACTTCATCCTTATATGACTCCAATGCGGGACTCTGGAGGTTTGTTTCTGGCTCTTGCACTGCTTAGGATTCAAATATCTATTCATTTGTAAAACTGATATGACACCACGTCTGCAATAATTCAATCTTTTTTATTATATTCTTTGTTAATATTACGTATATTCCAGCTACACCAATTCATGATGGAATGAGAACACCCATGCGTGATAGAGCTTGGAATCCTTACACGCCTATGAGTCCACCTAGGTATGTTTGTTGTTGTTTTCTATCTTCATGATATTCTCTTCCATGTCCCTCCTGTTCTCTTTAATGCTGTGGTGATTCTGCGTCAATGGTAAATATCCCCAGAAATTTGTAACACATGTCTGACAATGGTAATGGTTTTTATGGCACTAGGGATAACTGGGAAGACGGAAATCCAGGTTCTTGGGGAACGAGTCCTGGATATCAGGTAAGAAATATCTGTTTTGATTATTGGCTTTAAACGTACTCTTGTATTGATTGCAAATTAAACTTGTTTGTTTGTATGGGACATGTTTTCAGCCTGGAAGTCCTCCGTCACGGGCATACGAAGCACCAACTCCTGGCTCAGGATGGGCTAGTACTCCCGGTGGTAGTTACTCAGATGCTGGGACACCTAGAGATCCTGGTTCAGCCTATGGTGAGATGCGTGTAATCTTTTTCAAAACATCGACTGCTCTTGTTTGTTGAGTATATTTCTCACATATCTTGTTATGCAGCTAATGCCCCAAGCCCTTACCTACCATCAACACCTGGTCAACCCATGACACCAAGTTCGGCTTCATACTTACCTGGAACTCCCGGTGGACAACCAATGACTCCTGGAACTGGTCTCGATGTCATGTCTCCTGTTATAGGTATCATCCGTCTTAATCCTCCTATTAAACTCATTGTTTAATACCCAAGAACTTTTGATTTCTATTGTTGTTTTCTTATCGTACAGGTGGGGATGCTGAAGCATGGTTCATGCCTGATATCTTGGTTGACGTACACAAGACTGGTGGCGACAGCGATGTGGGAGTCATTCGAGATGTTTCGGTTAGTCCTTGATTGCGGATTTTGTTTAAATTCGGATGATTGCTCTATGCTAACAACCCACATTCATCCAATTTTGTTCAGGATGGGACGTGTAGAGTGTCTCTTGGGTCCAACGGTGAAGGTGACACTATAATGGCCGTCCCAAACGAACTGGAGATAGTTGCTCCGAGGAAGAATGATCGTGTGAAAATTGTCGGCGGTCAATATCGTGGATCTACCGGTAAGCTGATTGGAATCGATGGCTCAGACGGTATCGTGAAGATAGATGATAATCTGGACGTCAAGATTTTGGACTTGGCTATATTAGCCAAGTTTGTGCAACCGTGAGTGAAACGTTGAGTTTTTCATCTTATGAGACCCGTACATTGTAATCTTATTCTCTATAGTTTATAAAGAAATTTCGAATTTTATTTCCACTTAGAAAAGAATAATATTATCTTTGAATTTTACTTCCAATTTTGTGTTTTCTTTTTCTGTAAGGTGCTTTTCTTTTGTACCCTGGGAAGTATAGTTAGTTCTGTGGATTTAGAAAAATCCCTCCAGATTTAAAAATCAACAAAATCAATATAGAAAATTTAGATTTTGAAATTGTACTAATTGAATTTTGCTGATCGAACTTAAATAATTAAGTATTGAGAAAGAATTCGAAAGAGCTTTTTTTTTTCTAGGAAGGGGTTTGGAAAATAGTTTTTAATGGATTTAAATATAATTCTTTAATTTGGGGATTTGAATAGGTTTTGTCAATAGAATTAATAGACAAAAGAATCATACAAAGTGAATTTGGAAACTATACTGAATTGAATTTCAAAATCGTAAATAAATAATTTTGTATAATTTTGTATGATAAAAAAAAAAAATAACATTTTGTCAATATTGGTCAACAACTGGCCGATCTATTAGTCAAGTTCCTACAAAATATAGGCAGTAAAATTTGATCCCAAATATATAAGTGTACATACCGTTAATAGACTTACCATATGTTACTAGGTTTAGGGTAAATACAACTTACATTTTAATCTGAATTTAAATGGTTAGATATATCAAATAGAAAATTTTTGAGAAAATTGTTAGCTACAACATGTCAGCCAAACGGTCCTCTTTTAATTTTCTACATGATAATCATTATTGTAAGAAAATAAACTCTAATATATTAATTTTCTATGTCAATCTACATAATTATTGTAAACTGGGTAGGTGAAAGAAAAGTGGAATAATAAAAAATTGTGGTGCGATGAATTTTTGGTCCTTCATAGGGCAAATCAAGGCGCGTGGCGTGGCGATATTGTAGCCATTGTCGACTCTTAACTCTCTTAACAAAGAACCTAATTGCTTCTCAAATGGCAGAGCGTGTGTCTTTCACACTCAACACCACCACAACTATGTCGTCTTCTCTCTTCTCCACCTCTCGTCTCCTTGCCTCCTCCAGATCCTCCCTTGCTCTCTCCGTTTCTTCATCTTCTTCACCTTCCTCTCTTTCATTCGTCAGATCTCTCGTTTCTCCCCTTCTTTCTTCTTCATCTCTTCTTCAGGTACTTCTATCTTCTATATCTGAGGTTGATTTTTGTATATCTGATTTGAGTTTTCTAATTTGATTCTTATGTTTTTGTTTTACCAGAAGAGATTTCAAATTTCGTCTGTGAATCGGAGCTTTAACTCAACCGCCGCTACTAAATGTGTAGCTTCTGATCCTGATCAATTGAAAAGTGCCAAAGAAGATATCAAAGAGCTACTTAACACCAAATTCTGCCATCCAATTTTGGTTCGCTTTCTTTTCCCCAAACCTAATCAACTTCAACATAATCTCTTCTTTGACTTCTAAGAGTTGCTACGTTTTAATGTTGAATCATAGGTTCGGTTAGGGTGGCATGATGCTGGTACATACAACATGAACATTAAGGAATGGCCTCAGAGAGGTGGAGCAAATGGAAGTTTGAGATTTGAAATTGAGCTTAAACATGCTGCTAATGCTGGTATTACTTAATAATAATATTCCTACATGATGAGTGTTTTTTTTCTTTCTTTTTTTTCACTTGTTTTTTTGTTTGTTGATGTTGTTCAGGTCTTGTAAATGCTTTAAACTTGATTCAGCACATCAAAGAAAAATACTCTGGGATCACTTATGCTGACCTTTTTCAATTGGCTAGTGCCACTGCTATAGAGGTGAGGTTCAGTAGCTTCTTAACCTAGTTGTCAATTATTATCTAGAGACTCTAAACATTTAACTAAATTATTTTCATGAAATTTCAAAATTCAAGGAAGCTGGTGGACCTAAAATACCCATGAAATATGGAAGAGTTGATGCTTCTGGTCCTAAGGACTGTCCTGAAGAAGGAAGGCTCCCTGGTTAGAAACCTATGTGGTTGCATTTGTTTCTAATATTTGTCTTTTTGGATGTTTTTTTGGTTTTACCATTATATAAAAGCTTTACTAATTACAAATATCATATCATTGCTTGTAGATGCTGGTCCTCCTTCACCTGCTAATCATCTCAGAGAAGTTTTTTACAGAATGGGACTAGATGACAGGGTGATTGTACTTTGAATTTTCGAAGTTATGGTAGACCAATAAGTAAAATGATCTATATTGAAACAGTTTTTAAGTGCAGGATATTGTTGCATTATCTGGTGCTCACACTTTAGGAAGATCTAGACCAGAACGTAGTGGTTGGGGAAAGCCAGAGACGAAGTACACGGTATTATCCTGTTCTGTAACATATTTCATATTGTGGACTGCAAAACGTAAATGAAGTAGACCACTTCTGATGTTTTTTATTATTCTTACTATGTGTTTCATTTTATAGAAAGATGGACCAGGGACAGGAGGAGGGCAGTCTTGGACACCAGAGTGGCTGAAGTTTGACAATTCGTACTTCAAGGTTTCGTTTCAGAACTTTAAAATGAAAGTCAGCATTTTCTTAGTCTCTTGATGTCTTTTAATGCAATGATTATAACAGGAAATTAAGGAAAAGAGAGATGAAGATCTTCTTGTCCTTCCCACTGATGCTGCTCTCTTCGAAGATTCTTCTTTCAAGGTAATACACTGAAAGCTGAAACATATCAATGCAAAGACACTTGCCTAGTATTTGCCTCAAAAACTAAAGCTGCTATGCAATTTCAGGTCTATGCTGAGAAGTATGCTACAGATCAGGATGCATTCTTCAAGGATTACGCTGAAGCTCATGCAAAACTAAGCAATCTTGGAGCTAAATTTAACCCTCCCGAGGTTTGAAATCCTTAGATATATGTCATGTGAATAGTATCAAACCCCTTATCAACTCTTGACGTCAGCATTTCTAACCAAATAATTAATCTATGTGTCTATATAACATATCTGACGAATCTAGAAGGCTTAATGACCGCTGAATTAAATAGATCGATATCATTTTGTTTGACATTGGAAAAGTCTCCATTGGTGAAGGAATTTGCAGAGGAATTAGAACAGATTTATCTGATTTTTTTTTTTTACAGGGAATTGTTATCTAATTGGCTCCTAATTGACTCCGGTAAGCTTTCTTCTTCGATATGTTTATGTTGCTGTCGCTTCGCAAATATTCACGACGTATATTTGTTAATCTTTTCTTTTTCTGGTTTATCTGTATTAAGCAGGACATGAGTTTAAAATAGTTGAATAATTTAAAAGAAGAAACGAACAAGGAAGACGTGAGAAAATATTCGGGGAACTTTTCTTCTGAGTTTGGACAATGTTTTTGATTGTTCAAAAGGATTTTGGTGTGCAATTTGGTTGTTCAAGCCTCGATTTGGTTGAATTGTGGTATTGGGCATTTTGATGTTTTTTTCCTTGTAATAAATTACGCAAAGACCATACGGATGCAAAAATTACACTTCCTCAGAACTTTATCGTAGAATTTGAAGTGTTTAACATGTGGGGATGGACTTTATGGGACCTTTTCCAGTCTCTATAGGAACCAATACTTTGTGGTAGTTTTTGACTCTGTCGAAGCACTGGCCTGACATTGTAATGATGCCAAGATCATCATCAAAATGTTCAAATCAATCTCCGGTTTGGTGTTCTCCGTATTGTAATAGTGGAGGAAACATGGTGTTTGACATAATTTGACACTCCCTATCATTCTCAAAACAGTGGACATGTCAAACTCAAAACTGAGAAATTAAGCTTAATGATGCTCTTTCTAGGGACTACACCATTGAAACTCATTTACGGTAAAAACATGTCACGTTCTTGTTGAGCTCGAGTAAAGCATTATAGGCGACCAAGATGATCAACTTTGACGTTAAGAATGCAACAGAAAAAAACACCTAATATAGTTGAAGGAGTTAAATAAGATCTGGCTACATGCTGATAAGTTGCTGCCAATGACAAGGTTCTACTATTTTATTTTCGCCTTACACTTTTTCTAGGAAAGTTAAGAGTTTCACTGGACCATACACCATGAAAGACGTCAAACCTTAAGGTACAGTAGAACTTTAGGACAAGATCTAAACCAAACGTTGAGTAGAACTCAATCCACTGCATCCTAGTATTTCTTATTTTTTTATTTTTTTTGTTATTTAATACTTATGTTCGGCACTTTTTTGAAATTATTTTCACAACGAGATAGTGTAAATTATTACTAACCTGTTTTTCTTTAATTGTTGTTTTATGTCTCATCTTCTTTCATTTTCATTCTGTCAAACTAAATGTTTTATCGAGTCGGGTATTATGATCTTATCTTTACAACTTACCATGTTAACCTAACTTTGCAATAACTATTCTGATAGTTTTTTGGATTTTATTGAGTCATGAGCCTTAGATCATCTTTCAAATCTCTCTTCAAACTCTATATTTGAAGAAAAATCTTTTTCAATGGTGCTTCAAACCCCTCTCAAATTTGAAGATCTCCATTATTTTTTCAAATTTGAAAGAACTTCATTTCTTTTTTAATTTTCTTAAATCAGACTTTTTATTTATAAAATGACCCTTTCACTTTTGTAACTTTATTATTTTATACATAATCTAACTTTATCTTGATTAAAACCATTAAACCAATCGATTTGGCTTATAAAATTACCGTTAGAATATTTCTTCTACAACAATTAATAAAACTCAAATCAAATAACTTAAAATAAAACCAAAGTCTCTTTCAAATAATATGGTCTATTATTTGAGTGATAGTATATATCCAACATGGTCCACAATATGCAAACTATTCACGAGCCAAGAGATCAAAAAAGAAAAACTTTTGTTGCACAACCGTTTATCTAAAGACTTCAATATCGTTGATTCTCTCTTGAATACCAATATTAGGAAGACTCTTCCTTGGAGATCAAGCTTCTCGAAGCAAACTTAATCAAAAGGGAATTATAAGTGAAAGCCTTATTGAATGATGATCAAAAACTAATCCTCAAGTTTACAACAAAAATACTTTAAATACTAACTTGAAAAGAATAGAGATAAGACTAAATCCTTATCCTAATAGATTTTGCAAAAATAGGAAACTAAATTTAAGTAAAGTTTAAAATTAAAAGATAACTAAAAACAGTTGAACTAAACAGTTTGGATAATCATATAACGCTGCATCAGGTCCCCGGGGGTAAGAGAAGATTCGTCCCTACATCTTGACTGGCATCATCAGAAACAAAAGACTGTAAATGCTTCACATTGAACACATTGTGCATTTTCAAATAAGGAGGCAGCTCGACGCGATATGCATTTGGGTTGATGCGGTCTAAAACGCGGACTGGACCAATCTTTTTAGACTTGAGTGTATTATATTCATGTGCCGAAATTCGTTCCTTAGTAAGCACAACCCATACTAAGTCACCAGGATTAAACAATACCTCACGCCTATGTTTGTCGACATCATGTTTATACTTTGCGGAAAAAGCTTCAAGATTGGTGATGGCTTGCGAGTGAATAGTTTGCAAAGACTCCACGAAATCAACGGCTTCACCATGAAGTCTCGTCTTATCGGGCAGTGAAGTCAAATCCAAAAGACCACGAGGAACACTACCATAAACAACAAGGAAAGGGCTGAAGACAAGATTACGATTTAAGGCATAGTTATGAGCAAATTTAGCTTTCGGTTAAAACCAACTCCCAAGTACAAATGTTGTCGCCAACTAAACACCGCAACATGTTGCCTAAAGAACAATTTGTAACCTCAGTCTGGCCATCCGTCTGAGGATGATACGTGGTACTCATATCCAGAGAAGTGCCCAATAATTTCCACAAAGAACGCCAAAAATGGTTGAGAAAGCGAGTGTCACAATCTAAAACTATCGAAGTGGGTAGTGCATGCAAACGATAAATTCCACGGAAGAACAACACAGCGACAGCAACAGCGTTATTTATCTTCTTGCAAGCAATGAAATGGACCATTTTGGAGAAACAATCAACAACAACAAAGATAGAATCATTCCCTTTGAAAGTGCGAGGCAAACCGAGGACAACATCCATGCTAACATCAGTCCATAGTTGAGTCAGAATTGGCAACGGTAAATAGAGACCAGCAATGGACGATCCACCTTTAGCATGCTGACAGGTTTAACAACGCTCTACAAAACGAGAGACATCTTTGCGCAAAACTGGCAAATGTGCGATCACGGCCTACATGTCCTTCCCCATGGAGCTCGGTTATAATTTGATGACACAAACTACACTGCAGAATGCAAAGCTGATTATCCTTGAAGAGGAAACCATCCATGAGTGAAAAGTGTGATCGCAAACCATGTTTGACATCTCGGTAAACTAGGCCAAAGAACAAATCAGCATCATACAAGTCAGCAAAGGTAGCAAAACCCAGTACGGTGGAATGCATCGTTGTGACCAGACTGTGTCTTTGACTCAAAGCGTCCGCCACTTTATTAACTTTACCCGACTGATGCTTAATATTGAATTTGAATTGTTGCAAAAAGGCAATCCAAGTGGCATGGCGAGAAGAAATCTTTTGTTGGCTGTCCAAATATTTCAAAGTGTCATGATCGGTAAAGAGTACAAACTCACGATGACACAAATAATGCTTCCAATGTTTAATGTATTGGACGATAGCATAGAAATTAATGTCATAAGTGCTATAACAAACGCGAGCACCAGACAAATTTTCACTATAGAATGCAATCGAACGATGATTCTGACTAAGAACAGCACCAATCCCGAGTTTCGAAGCATCACAACATAACTCAAATGTCTCTAAAAATTCGGTAAAGCCAATATAGGTGCGTTAGTGAGTTTGTCCTTGATTACACGGAATGCGTTGTCTACGGCCAAAGTCCAAGAAAATGAAGGCTGCTTCATACAATTAGTTAGTGGAGACATAATGGAGCTGAAGTTATAGAAAATCGATGGTAAAAGGATGCAAGACCGTGAAAGCTTCTAATTGCAGCCAGAGTTGTCGGAACTGGCCAGTTGCGAATAGCATCCACCTTAGTAGTATCCATAGACAGTCCTTTGCTCGAAATTACATAGCCCAAAAAGAGTAGCTGATCAACACCGAACTCACACTTATGCTGAGCAACATAGAGGACTTCCGTACGTAAAATTGAAAGGACTTGTCGAAGGTGTTCTTTGTGTTATGGAGGGATGAACTAAAGACAAGAATGTCATCAAAATAAACCACAACAAAGCGACCAATGTAAGGCTGAAGGGTCTGGTTCATGACACGAATAAACGTACTTGGTGCATTAGAAAGTCCAAACGGCATCACCATCCACTCAAACAGGCTATCTCGTGTCTTGAAAGCGGTCTTCCATTCATCACCGGTTCTAATGCGAATTTGATGATAGCCACTTTTCAAGTCAAGCTTAGAGAAGATAGTAGCTTTCCCGACCTGATCCAATATAGTCATCTAAGCGAGGAATGCGAAATATGTAACGCACTGTGATTTATTAATTGCTTTGCTATCAACGCACATACACCAAGAACCATCTTTTTTGGTTATCAACAAACCTCGAACTGCACAAGGACTCATACTTTATCGTACATAACCACGAGAGACTAACTCCTCTACTTTTCGTCGTAATTCCTCATGCTCCTTGGAACTCATTCTGTAGTGAGGACGATTTGGAAATGTAGCACCGGGCACAAGATCGATGTGATATTGGATATCACGAAGGGGAGACAACCCGGTCGGTAACTCTTTGGGAAAAACATCAACAAAATCCTCTAATAACTGTTGAAGCTCAAGGGGAATAGGTGGCGGGTCTGCTTTGGTGGACGACATTGTGGGCAACAATAAACACACAAAATTTGTATCTTGCAATTCACGTTCACACTCTGAAGCAGACAAGATAAGTGCCGGAGCGGCAACCATCGATGTAAGTGGAAAAGATAGCTGCACGGGTGGTTGAGGAAAGAGGACGGCCTTAGTATTGTGAAACACAAATGAATAAGTGTTCCTGCGTCTATCGTGTATAGCACCACGATCGTATTGCCACGGATGACCAAACCAGAGATGACACACATCCATTGGCGCAATATCAAAGAAAAGTTTATCCCTGTAAGCAACACCTACGGAGAAAGCAACTTCACAACAATGAGAGACCATAATTGCAGAGCCTTGTGACGGCCAAGTTAACTCATAAGGACAAGGATGCGTCTCATGCTTCAAACCGAGCATAAGGAAAGCTGTTTCAGAAATTATGTTTTTTGAACTACCCGAATCAATGATGAAACCACAGATTATATCTTGAATTGTGCAAGTAGATCGAAAAATATTTGTTCGCAATCGATTCTCCTCTTCCCTAAAAGGGGACAAGTAAACAGGATGAAGGACAAGGGTTGTACCCACGTTGCCATGAACTTTTTCTTCCTCAAGCTGTGGAGGATCAGCAACATTTTCTTCCTCAAAAATGTATTGTCATCCCACTTCACATCATCCACAAGTAGGCCACAGCGAGTACTATGTGGACAAGCAAAATGAACATGCCCAGGTTCGCCACACGAAAAACACTGGATCGTATTTGAGCGAGGATTCAGGGCGACAGGGTTACTTGTACTTAGTTTTGTCGGAGAGGGATGTTGTGGTGGAGTCGGGGTGCCGTGAACGGAAGGTTCCTGAAGCGAAGTAGAATGTAAACGAGCATGAGCTGAGGATTGAGACCAAGACAAGGTGTCAGCCTTAAACTGCTATTCGAAGGCGATAGCTCGATGATGAGCTTCCACAATCGTAGTTGGATCAAATTGTACCATGGCTGTTTGTATTTGAGGACGCAAACCCCTAAAAAATCTGGATACTAATTTTATCTCTGTGCCGTGAATGTCGTTCCGGGTTAATAAGAGAGAAAACTCCTCTGCATAATCGTCAACAGTACGAGACTCTTGCCTGAGATTGTGTAATCTCGTAAACATTGTTCTTTCAAAGTTATAAGGTAAGAAACTGTGTTTCATAAGCTTTTTTAACTTTGACCATGAGTGAACCTTTGATTTCCCAGCTCGTTCATGACTAGCTTTCAATTGAAGCCACCACGGCGCTGCCTTGCCGTGGAATTTGGTTGCGACAAGAGGTACTTGACGGTTAATTGGTACTCATTTAAGAGCTAAAGCTTCTTCAACGGCAACAATGCAATCGAGTAAATCTTTGCTGCGGATACCATCGTGGAACTCCGAAAACTCAACCTTAAAACCAGATTCCCAATGCCTATCTTTTCTTGCACAGTCTTCTTCGTCACTTGAACTCGGTGTATGTGGTTTGTGAAGGAAGAAAGGGTTAACACCATCATCCGAAGCCACAAACGAACCAGCCGAATATTCTCGTTGCCCACCGCCTTGCTGAAGTAAAGCTTCTCCTAATTCATGTATAGATTCATGGATCATGGCTTGAATGTTTTCCTACATAGCCAACAGAGTTTGACGCAACTCATCCCAATCTGTCACGGTGTCTCTTACATGAGACTTGCAAGGATGCATGGACTCAATATTTGAGGATTTTCAAAACGTAAATCAATTAAAACAAAGGATGGTTTAGCTCTGATACCAAACTGTTGTAGAACCATTTATCTAAAGACTTCAATATCGTTGATTCTCTCTTGAATACCAATATTAGGAAGACTTTTCCTTGGAGATCAAGCTTCTTGAAGCAAACTTAATCAAAAGGGAATTATAAGCGAAAGCCTTATTGAATGATGATCAAAAGCTGATCCTCAAGTTTACAACAAGAAGGCTTTAAATACTAACTTGAAAAGAAAGAGATAAGACTAAATCTTTATCCTAATAGATTTTGCAACAAAATAGAAAACTAAATCTAAGTGAAGTTTAAATTAAAAGATAACTAAAAACGGTTTAACTAAGCGGTTTGGATAATCATATAACGCTGCATCAATTTTGCTACGGAACAAGAAGCTTGTAGAAATGATGTAGAACATGCTTTTGGAATTTTTCAATCATGTTTTGCAATTGTGAAAGGACCGAGTCGTTTTTAGGAAAAAAAAGATACATGACATAATGACTACATATATTATTTTGTATAAACATAATAATTGAAGATGAACGTGATCTTGATGAGTCGATTGAAGTTGGAAGAGAAGTTGCACATTTGGAGGTCGAAACAACGGAATATGAAAATACTCTATTTGAAGAGTTTTTTGCTCGATACAGACATATCAAAAATAAAAAAAGCTCATTTTCACTTCGAAATGCATTAGTTGATCATATATGGGAGAATTACAATAATAATGATGTTTGGAAAATGTTTTTGTAATTTTTTTATCTATTTATGTTATGTGATGAAATTATATGATTTTATTAATGTTCTTACAAAATATTTGCTTAAAATTGATATATGTGGGTCAAATATATAGATTTGAAAAGTAGAAGGGTATCTTGAAATTAGTAATAAAATGATAAATCAAAATATTATTAAAATATTTATTTGAAGAAAGAAATAAAGTAAACCATTGGAGCAAACTTCTCCTTCATTTTTGAAGGAAAAAATTATACTAACCATTGGAGATAGTCTTAAAAGCAGCTGTTAGTACCAAATATAAGGTCTTGCCATATAACTTTTTCAACATTTGATTAGTAAAAGTATAGCATTTTCTCTCAACCCTAGCCACACACTTTAGCAGAGCGTTTAAGCCTAGTCTTGTGTGGTTGTCCTTTCGCTCAGCCGTGACATCTTGTGTGGTTATCTTTTTGCTCAGTCGTGACACCGATTAACAAGAAGTTCATCATCCTTTTTGTGGCCGCTTCATCTCCAACATACGCCTAGACTTCCTTTTCAACTTACTATCTGATGCCAAATTAGATTAGTGGTCATTTTTTTGTTGGTGATTTTTTTTGTTATGTTTAAAGTTGTTTTGACGTTGTCCCCACACTTAACACTTTATCATCCTCTCTCTTCAAATTAATACCAATGAAGACAATTATGTAATTTAACAATTACTTATGTAAGAAAATTGAATAGGTAGTTAAAGTGTCTCATAACTTTATGTATATTCAGCTAAGTTACTTAACTATATACTAGAATATAATCCGTGTTAGAGCACGGTACATGTTTTAGAAATTATTTTAAAATTTGAAATCATTAGATGGTTATCGTAATTATCGAATATTCAATGACATGTAATTGTCAAATAAATTATAATTATTAAGTAATTTGTGATATTAAATAATTATATTATTATCAAATAATGTAATATTAAATGGGCTGTTTTTCAATTAATTGAATTATTATGAAATAACATGTTATTATCAAATAACATGTAATATCTAATGATATGTAATAAACGAAGATCCATGACCTATGTTTTAATTATTGAATATCAGATTAAATTATACAATATCAAATGTATATATGACAAATACTTCATATTCCTATTATTCTGATCATATCTGTTGGTTTTATAAAGAATTTCTAACCAGTGTTCGCTTAAACTTATATAACCTCATAAAAATATATGAACTAAAACTTATATTTTGTTTGCAAAATACCAATTTGTTTTTGGCTCTTCTCATCTAAATTTTTATTGTAGTACTATTTTTATATACAAATTATATCTAAATTTAAAATAAAAATGAGATCATAATAATTAAATTAAAATTATCTATATAATATTATTATTATCTTATATTTTACCTAATTTATTTATTTTCATAAATATTTTATTTGTATTATGTGTTTGTTAAGGACTTATATATATGCTCATAAAGTAAACATATATCTCATAAATTAATATTATAAATATTACATGTTTATATAAAAAAACTAATGCACTGAAATATGTATATTATGTAATATGAAATGTTTTATAATGTATTTGGTACATTACAATTTGTTGTATAGTTATTTTTATATGAACAAATTATATACATAATTTTTTATGTATTGATATGTTTGTTTTCAAAAATTAAAGCATAACATATGTAAGAAAATAATCTAAAAATTTTCATTATTTTTGTGATCTAATATTGTAATTTATTTTATAAAAATATGATAAAATAAGGTAGGAGTAAAAATAATCATTAAAAATATATCAAAATCTTCTATTATATATGGATGGTTATTTTGGTCCGATACGGGTTAAAAAGTAAACATGTTAAGTTTGTTTATTTATTCATGATTAATTGTTTTTATAAAGGATTTAAAAGTGTGATTTTTAAAAAATTCAAAGTTATCCACTTATAATATAATACTAGGATTATACCCACGTTATAACGCGTGATCTAATTGTTTTTCAAATTTTATTCATTAGGTTGTTAGATTCGTGCTGATATTTTGGAATATTGTTTTTGAGATGTTGATTTAATGACTATAAACCGAAAAAAAATTAACCTGTATTAGAGGAACCATCCGACAAAAAACTCAAATAAGTTCTATATCTATATATCCATAAAAACTAAGCTCGAACCCGAATCAAAACCAAATCAAGAATCAAATTTTAGTTTTCTATAGTTTTTTTATTATTATTGGTTTTAATTTTTTAAATTTTATATAAAAATATTTCTATACCGGAACTCGATCTATAACAAACTTGTTATTGAGTAAGTTTCGAATCAAAAGAACCAAAATACAAAATTAGAGGAACCGAATCCGAAAAACAACTATAATTGGATTTTAAATTTATGTACCCGGAAAACCGAGTCTAAACCCGAATTTGGAGCAAATCAAGAACCGATTTTGAAACCGACATATTTATATTAATTTTATTTTTTGTATTTTTTTAAAAAAATATTTATTATTTTTAAATATACATATATATATATATATATGTAACAAAATCTACCTTAGGCCTATTTTTTTACTG
>OVBA01000206.1:19388-84454 GCA_900406435.1 Lepidium aucheri
TGTCTCCCGCTTTAATATATAAGATATATATATATATATATATATATATTAATACAATTATTTTTAATGTATATACATAACCATATATTATTAATTTGTGATATCAGAATATAATATAAGATTATATGAGAACAAACCAAAAAAATTAATCACATAAACTATTCTAAACGTCCTGTCAAGAAACCTAACAGAGAAGAGTTTGTGAAAAGAGAGAGTTTTGTGAAAAATGTTTCTTATTGATTTTCATGGAGGCTAAAGCCTTATATAGATACAAAGCAATAGGGAACACATATGTAACCTAATTAGGTATAGCTAATGATATCGTGGCCCATTAGGGCCCAATCTCCTAATACTCTTCGGCAAGCTCATACGTGGTAACACGTGTGAGATTGGACAAGTCTTCAAAGTAGCGGCATCATACTCGGCCGTCGAGTCATTTTTGCGGCGTTATACTCGGCAGTTGAGTCATATTTGCGGCGTTATACTAGGCCGTCGAGTCATCTTTGCGGCGTTATACTCGGCCGTCAAGTCATCTTTGCGGCGTTATACTCGGCCGTTGAGTCATCTTTGCGGCGTTATACTCGGCCGTTGAGTCATCTTTGCGGCGTTATACTCGGCCGTCGAGTCATTTTTGCGGTGTTATACTCGGCCGTCGAGTCATCTTCACGGCGTTATACTCGGCCGTCGAGTCATTTTCGCGGCGTTATACTCGGCCGTCGAGTCATTGACATTTATACCCAGTCATAGGGTCAAAGAAACACAAGTTTAGGTTATTCTTCGAACATCTTGTTCATGAAAAAACTTGTGTAGTCGGATCATCATATTATGGTAACCTGCAATATTCTTCTCAATTGATTAGAGAAATTAATGGTGGTCAATTTTGACCAAATCAAACAAATCCACTAAGATGTGAGTAGTCTTTTCCATTTTTTTTTTAACCTTTTTCACGTGTTTTTTTTTAGAAAATTAAAATAGAAGAAAGAAACAAATGTTTTGGAAATCAAATAGAAGAAAGAAAAAAAAATTAGGAAGAAAAGAGACGAAACGTTTACAATTTTTTTTTTTTTTTTCAATAAGAAAACTCATTATTAACAATTAGAAAACTTAATAATATCTTCATCTGTATCTTCATCATCAGCACTACCATCTCCTTCACCACTAGTCTGAATCTCCATGATCTCAGTATGGAATAGAGGATCGAAACTAAAACCTAAAAATGTAGGTTAGGCTCTGATACCATGTCAAGAAACCTAATAGAGAAGAGTTTGTGAAAAGAGAGAGTTTTGTGAAAAAGGTTTCTTATTGATTTTAATAGAGGCTAAAACCTTATATAGATACAAAGCAATAGGGAACACATATTTAACCTAATTAGGTATAGCTAATGATATCGCGGCTCATTAGCCCAATCTCCTAATATGTCCATATATCAAAAGACAGATACATGTAAACAAAATATATGTTTCTATTGGCACGTAAAAAGCAAAATATATGTTTCGGTGCATATATTTTTTATATATACATGTAATTGTATATGACCAGGTCATCATAAGAAAATTCTGCTAAATCTTTCCAAAATTATAAGAGGGAAGGCACACTACAACTAAATAACAGCCAGCTGAAAAATGCTAAAAATGGGTGGTTTCGAAATGAACTATTCTCGTCGTGTTATTTTCTACATGAATTTAAAGATTTGATGAAATTGTAATTTAGTTAAAAAAAATTCAAATAGTATTTTGTATATTTTTAAAATAAGTTAAAATCAACATTACCCGTATAGACTACTAATTAACCACAAAATACGTAATTAGCCTGAAAAAAATGGCCGAATTTAAACCAAAATTTTTTTTCTCGTACCCACATAAACTCAAAAATTTTAAATTGTAGACATGAAATTTTTAAACTGAAATAAAATCACCATTGACCCTTTATACTGTTAATCAATAATTAAATTACCGTGATTAGCCTAATATTTTACACTTGTAACGTGAGTATTCAAATTCTTGTAGTAGTTTAAATTCTATTTCTAAAATATAATTACAGTTAACATATTTTGTGGGAATATATCTTTTAAAAGATTTGTTTTTGCAATTTCAAAATTTTGATAATTAAAAAACAGTATAATATTTTGTTAGAAATATAGAATTATGATTCAATAATTTATGTTATAATTATACATAAGCTTTGTTTGAAGATGACTTTTTATATTATCACTTTCAATTGAAAACAAAAATATTATCAACAATATATAAATGTTTTTCAAGAGTTTAGAGTACTTTAAAACTTATCACAAGAAAAACCATAAAACTATCATCATTTCCATATTGCAATTTTCTTAAATCAAACAAAAAAAATATTTGAACTTTTATATAACTGGATATAAAATCTTCTATATAAAATTTCTCATAAAGTTATACATAATTATAAAGATTGCCACATGAATTTTTAAATAACAAGAAGAAGAAAATCAGTCAACACAAAATAATAATCAATAGATCCATGAATCTTCCTATAAACGAATTAGAGTGAAATCTAATTCTAGCATATTTTAAAAGCGTTTTACTTTTATGCATTCCGGTTTAATAGCACAGATATCTATTTTTTACACTTAAAACCTAGTGTATTATATAGTTAAAAATATGAAGCGAGGCAAGATACTTTTACAATAACATTTTTTCACACATTATTGAAGCACTTAATCTATATTTATAAATAAAACATTTACCATAAACAAAAAGAGTGAAATTAAAATATAGGGATCTCTCTGACTAAGAAGTCTCAAACCTCCCCAAACGATATAAAGACATTACACAACGAGCAAAGAAAGCTATAGATACCAAACGATATGCATGTAGAAAGTTGAAATCATGACTTGTAAGTAAGAAAGTAAGCAACAAAGAGCATTTGTAGACTCCATTGTTACTCATGTGGCTAAAGCTTTGTGGATGTGTTTATGGACCAAGACGATAAGGTCCATCTCCCATGTAATGACCATCCATGTATAGAGCTGCATGGTGTGGATGCTGCAGACCATCCATAACCATGAACTGCATGTCTTCGGATGGTTTCCAATGTCTTTTTCTTTGATTTATGAACCAATTATTGATCTGTTTCTGATCTAATCCAGTTGATTCTGCCAGTGCCACCTTCTCTGACTCCTGAAAACCCAAATCAAACAACCCAAAGTTAATTTGTAATAATCAATCTATTAAAATAATCAGAGGCGGATCTTGAAATTGTAGTTTCTAAAGACAAACATATAAGATAATAATATTATACGGGCACATTATAAATTTGACCAAAAATTTATACCAAAAATTATTATAAAAGTTTTTTTTGGTGCCAAGTAGCCCCACAGTCCTTAACATGCATGAGCAAAAGATAACTACATATGATCTATGTAAATTTTTTTTGTTCTGAATTATATTAAAATCAAGGTAGAATACATAGTTCAAATTTATAAGCCAGCAAAACACAAAATTTATCTAGAAACTGCACTCAAATAAGGAAAATTAAAATATTAAATATAATTTCTGACCGTAATTGACCGGTTTTAAAATGGTCAAAAATTTCTCACCGTTACTGACAGAATTCCAATTTCCGATCATCTTAAACCGACTAACCAAAACCGGTTAGCAACGTTAAAAACACCAATTTTTTGACCGTTTCTGACCGAATTTACGATCAGAAATTAGTATGTTTTCTTGTATTGAAGGACTACACTATTATATATATATAATAAATTCTAAAGTCTGCTATCCCTAAATACGAAAATAGAAATAACCAGAGACTACACGAATATCTAGTTGAAGGTAGAGAGCATCATATCACAAATATGTGTATCTAACTAAATGAAATTGTACGCAGTTAAATTTAAATAATGAACAATGAAAGTACTAAGACAAGTCACTCACTTAAGTAAACTATTCAACGCTACAATAAATAAATACTATATACATAAGAAATGACTAGACATGTGTTTTCAGTATCACTTCAGTAGGTTAAGTTGTTAAATTTCTTTGAAACTTGATTAAATAAATATTGTAATTTTAAAACTAAAAGTAACTGTGTGTATACACTTTAATTTGTTTCAGTGAAGTTACAACCGAACTTAATTTGTTTGTTTTTTGTTAACTACAGTAAAAATGTTATAAATATCAATGTATATAGTAAAAAAGGTGTTTGACATATGTATCAAAAAGTTGTTTGCAAGAGTTTGAACACTAAACTATATCATGTAATGTTATAAACAAATATTGGTATCATCGTTACGTCAACATATAGTCCACATATAGAACCATACCCTTGGTTAAAAGATAGATTAAAACATAAAATCGGCCATATAAAGCACATAATCCGCCATATATATATATATATATATATATATATTTCTAGACTAAAGACAATACACTAAGAATTTGATTATGAGTCCGTTTGAATAAGAGAGTTGAAACAAAAATGAGCGATTGTAAATAGACACTTAAAGATATTGGTTAGCAACCACCCATAAAAAGTTCTGTTTGTAAACAGTGTTTAAGCAACCGCTAATGTGAAAATTCGTTTTATGATACCAATCAAACCCTAAAGTTGTAGTATATAATTTATAAATTTGAGAGAGATTGCAAAAGAATATGATACGTACAGAAGGGTATGGCCACTTGTAATGCAACTCCCACCACGTAAGAAGCTTCTGTCTTGCTTCTTTGGGAAGTTTGCCTTTCTTTTTCTTCTTAGAAAGTTCTTGCTTAAGACTGCTCAAGTATCCACTGTACTTCTTCAACAAGTGGTTCTTTAGCTCTCGATCTTCAGCCCTCGGATCTAACTCCGGTAATTCTGTTTCTCCTCCACTATTATTCTCTTGCTCTTCCTCTGATGATCCTATTCCTTCACTTTTACCATCTGTTATATCATTTTACACCTTGATGGTTTAGTCATTTAAGAGCATGTTTCTTACTCATCAAACTTTATGAATGGACTACATTAATGATTTTGCATTGTGGAACCGTACAAATTATGTCCGAAAGAAAACATCACCGATATGTTTTGATTAGTACCTTTTTGGATGGATTCTATAATAGGGAAAACAATAACATATACGTTACATATTTGTATCTTATCACTTCCAACAATAATGTATCTCAGTTATATCAATTATAATAAATAATCCCAATTAACATTTGAGGGCTGAGAAAAATTATCTCAATGTACAAAGTTGTACTTTCCCAAGAACCAATTTTATGTAATCTATCATAATATAATAAAATCTACTCTTTCTTTTCAATTATCAGTTTTTACATATGCGTATCTGTATGTTGGTATGTACGTATATATTCATATATATATATATATATATGTGTGTGTGTAAGAGAGAGATTGATAAATGATATGTACCAGGATTGTTAAGGATGTGAATGGGACTCTGACACAACAAGTTAAGCTGAGATTCAATACGACGAATAAACTCCATTGCTTCTTGTATGGGCCTTGTTAACTCTTCTCGATATTTAACCAACATGTCACAGTAAGCTTCCTGTTCAAACAACAAAATTAAAATTAAAATTATTCTTTTTTCTTATTATATACTATACACAAAGAAGAACTAACCGACTAAAAATGATAAAATAATTAACCATGAATTGATCCAATTCTGGGTCTCTAGAAGAAGCAGACACCGACGGTGTTGATCTCTGTTGTTGAGCCTCAAAGTCTTGCCGTAAAGTAGTAATTCTATCAACCACTTCTGCTGGAGCTCCAATCTATGAACCATGGACATATAACTTGCATATCAAACTATATGTTATATCATAAGAATAATAATAATAAGAAGAAATAAAAATGAAACCTTTTGGCAGTCCAAGTAAGCATGTAGGAGAGTAGAGTAGTGAGGATGAGAAATAATTTTGGTCTTCATTGCTTCAACATCACTAACGTTATCATTGTTAGCTTCTTGAGTATTGTGAATAGCTCTCATCAACATGGAGTAGTGATTGATTCTTGAGGAACTTGCTTCGGATTTAACAGAAGGATTGTTGTTGTTGTTGTTGTTGTTGTTGTTGTTGGACTGATCATGATCAGATCGGAAACAATTTTGAGTTGTTTGAGGGAGAAGAGAACTCATGTGTGGAAACAACATGTGTTGGTGATGATGATTGTTGTTGTTGTTGTAACCAGGACCATAATTGTTACTATTATTATTATTATTGTTGTTGTGACTTGTGTTATCGTTTTTGTTGGAAGAAGAGATTGGAGAGTACAAGAAACTTACTCTGTGTTGAGAAGTGGAGCTACTGTCATGTTGATATTCTTCTTCCATATCCAGATGAAGGAAGATTAGAGAGAGAAAGAGAGAATATAAAATCAAGTCAAATAATATAAAAATAAAAAACCCTAGAAAATGAAAAAGGGATGGATGCAAGATGAAGAAGCTGTGAATGTATTCTAGCTTTTGTTCTTATTTCAATCAAAGGTCTCTGTGTAAGACTATAACATCAAATCCAGATGACTAGACAACTCATGTCTTAGAAATTAAAAGAAATAAAAAGGGAATTGTGAGGTGAAGTTGCACCCAACAAAAAACCAAATAAATTGATAATAAGCATATATATTTTGAGGAAGAAAAAACGAACTAGGTATATAGAATTCGTCAAGGAAGTGACATGGAAGAGACGAAATTAGAATAAGAAAGAGAGAGAGAGAGAGAGAGAGAGAGAGAGAGAGAGAGAGAGAGAGAGAGAGAGAGAGAGAGAGATTAAACAATAATGAAGAAGTTGGGTGGCTTGAGTGGATTGACAAGACGTCGTTTGCTTTGAGAGCTAAAAAGAAATATTTCAAAATTAAAAATTAAAAGTATGAGAGAGAGAGAAGAGACAAGAGATAAGGCAAAGCTTTTCTCTTCTGTTTTTTTCTCATCTCTATTTTTTTTATGTTAATTTTGTAATAACTAAGTATTTTTGCTACATTATAATTAAGAAGTACCACTAAGTAACTAGGTCTTCGGGGCTACTTCAGCTACATTTTCTTGCTAGGTTGAATCTTATATTTTGTACGTCTTTTTGGTGTTTTAAAAGAGAAAATTGGGGTTAAAAGAATAGTCCAATTTGTATTGCTGCTGTCATTTTTTTTTCTAACTCGGATAAATTTGTGGTTCAATGAATATTATCAAAGGGTGAATGAAGGAAATATCAATTAATGTTTCGAAAATTAAGGATTTAATATTGATAATTTTTTAATTGGCAAAGCAATAATGATTTTTTTTGTCCTTTGTACTTATTTAAGTGATGATAACAAGTTGTGTAAATCGGTAAAATTTTGTTTATCACAAAAATAAATTAGGTATACATAAGTAATGAGAAAAATAAGAAGAATAAGAGAGGATCGATGATCTAGTAATGATGTATTTTACAGAATAATGATATAGTTAGCAATATAATGTAAATCATGAATAATAACAAATTGCGTAGATTGATAATAAAAAATTTACAACGTTGATTATAAATATATTGCAACAAGTTTGAAGATAAACATACAACAAAACTGATAATAACATTGTTAGCAATATTTATTATTAACATATATTGAACTATACAGTAAGGGTATTATGGCAATTTTCTCAAAAAAAATTTCTATTTGTTTTGCGTTTGTTCCTTTTGTAAAAATTGAATTACCTATTGTCATTTCATCAAATAAAAAAATTTGTCGCATATTGGATGAATTGGTTTGTAATTTCCCTATTATCATTTCTGAAAGAAATTTTTTTCGTTGCTAATTTTCGGGTTAATAAACCATAAAATCTGACTAATTTTTGGAGCAGAAAAAAAAATGATGTGAAAATTTATGTATTTTACAAAGGTTGTAATTTGCTTTTGGTAGGTTCGAACATATATTCTAACTCTCTACTATACAAAATGTAGTGATTCTAGAACAGCTCTTCCTTACAGAATTCCAGTAAATTAATACAACTCAATTGCGATTCTCAAATTTTAACATGGTTGGAGCTTCAGATGATAAGTTATATCACAATATTGACTTGATATAGGGTTTTAACTTTTAATAAATCATAAATCTATTTGAAAAAATTTAAGAATCGTAATTATTTTGTATTAATTTGGTAGGTGTTTAGTAGAGCTGGTTCATCTTAAACAAACTTCAAAAACGAGGTTGTCCAATCTCAAATTTTGTATTAATTTGCTAATGTATTTTTCATGTTTTTCTCCTTTTTGGGAATTTGATCTAATAGATGACTTTCGAATTTTATATTCGTATTGCATTGGTGGAGAGAGACTATAATATATCCGTTATCGAATAAAAACTTGGAATTATAAATATGCTTTACAGGATTTTAGACGATATTCTGTTAAATTCCAACTTATTGCTTCTATGATATGACCATGCTATCTATACACTTCTTTCAACACTTGTTCTGTTCAATGGTCAACATTAATTCAATTTTTTTTTTGTTATTCATATATTTCTCTACTTCAAGATTCATGAAATCGTAGGTAGCTTTAACTAGAGAAAAAACTTTGATTGCCTACGAAATATTTGTTAATACAAAAATAAAAGAAATTCTTTGGACTCTCTTTTTCACTGAAAAAATATATAAAAACTAGGGAAAAAATGCCAGAAAAATTAGTGACTTGCAAAAACTAACCAAACAAATTCTTGTATTTTAAAATGTCATTTTAACAGTAGCCTTGTCGTTGACGGAGATATTTAAAGCTCATCGTTAATGGCATGTTTACAGAGTTAATCTCCGTTAGCAAAGATGTTAAGTTGAAACTACACCGTTTTAATAAAATAGAAATCGGGAGTTAAAACATTGTTTTCAAAATATCATAAAAATCAATGACTTTCAAAAGTGACTAAACAAATCCTCGTATTTTAAAATGTCATTTTAAACATGGTATTGTTGTTGACGAGATACTTAAGGCTCATGGTTAATTGCACAAACAGGGTTTTAAGGACAAAACTGAACACCATCTATTTCACACATGTCACCGATATCGAATGGATGCATAACAAAGACAAAGATGACAGCTTCAAAGACGTTTTTGTATGAGTTACCAAAGATAAAGACCACAAGAAGAAGCTGAGAGCTTCTAGCTATTCCGAGAATGAGAAGACAGATGATTAATATCACAATGCTGACCAATACATCGATGATTTGATGAAGTCTGTTTACAACTGTTTTTGTATCGTTTAGAGTTAAAGGTAGAGCTCTTCGTTCTCTAAATGCATTAACCTAAAGAAAGATTTAAGACTTCAGCATTGTTGTCATAGAGATGATATATATGAGATTTGAGTTGATAACAAACAGTTACCACCCAATTTTTCAGACAAGATTTGCTGATTTTGCAAGTTTCAGAAGCTTCGTCAAAGAGATCCATGGCTCTTTCAGACTCATCTTCAGAAAGAAAATGCATAGAGTCTTCCATATATATTTACCTAAAACCCCCAAAACATCCTCTTTTATCAATCTTGATCTCAATAAAAATCAAATCAAAGTTGTTCATAAGCTCATATAAATAAGTATATGGATCCAGGCTCAGCAACATTCTGGAAAATCTTCCTTGCTGCAAGTTTTGCTTCCAATTTACTTCGAATCTGTGTGGCCTTATCATCTTCCTGAGTCACCGTGTCCTGTATCTGCTCATCCAAAGTAGAAAGAGTTTCTTTTCTTATTACATTCATCAATATCTTCATTTTCCAAGCTGAAACATTTTTAGTGTTCAATCTCTGCAAAAGATCAATCATTATCTCTCCATCCCCTCCTTCTTTCTTAGAACTAGACTGAGAAAGCCCCAGACTTTTCAAGATCCCCGTTGGGCTCTTCTGCAACCTTCCGCTTCCAACTGTCACTTGTGATGGAGAAGAAACCACCTTTGGACCTAAAGGAGATAGTTTACGTGCAATCTCTCAAACGACTGTACATGGATTGCTACTTTCTCCTCTTGAATATGAATCTCAACTCGAGAAGGTCTCAAGAAGTTCTCAATCACGCAATGATTCTTGAATCCAATCAAAGTAAGTACTCATATGAAACGATGATATTAACGATGGGCCTTAAGTATCTTCGTCAACGACAAGACTATTTTTAAAATGATATTTTAAAATACAAAGATTTGTTTGGTCAGTTTTTGAAGTCATTGATTTTTATGGTATTTTGAAAACAGTGTTTTAACTCCAAATTTCTATTTTCTAAAACGGTGTAGTTTCAAATTAATGTCTCTGTTAACGAAGAATTAACTCTGTAAGCGTGAAATTAATGATGGGCATTAAGTATCTCTGTCAACAACAAGACCATGTTTAAAATGACATTTTAAAATACGTGGATTTGTTTGGTCAGTTTTTACAAGTTATTGATTTTTATGCCATTTTTCCCTAAAAACTAGGGCTCTAGATTTACACGAATCAACATAAACCTAGCCAATAGTTTCAGTACATAATTCGCCGCAATAATAAGTTTGAATTTTCCATTATACATACTGTGAAAATTCTATATTTTTGGTGGATATATATTTTTAGATGTTGGAGATCAACTACTACTATTACCACATTTAAAACGTATAATAGTATTTCAAAATAAAATTAACTATGGTTTTTTAATAATTAGATCGATAAAATTTAGTTACAAGTGAATTTTGATCTAGTAGAAGGTGGTAAATTTGTTAAAGGCAGGCACACTTGCATATCCAAGGATCGAGTCCCACCACATGTATTATGCAGGAATTCGGTTAATAAACCGGTCAGTTGTGATCCAATATTAATAATGAAAAAAGCTTAAATTCACCCATAAACCCGCTAATTTTGTTTTTGTCACCGACAGTATCAATATGGGTCAGAAAGGCCGGCCCATTAGCCAAATTTCTACATAAATTTCATAGGTGGTGGGACTTGATCTCTGATTTTGCATGTGTGTCTGCCTTTAGTGAACTTACCATCAGCCACTGGACTAAAAGCCACTGCAAAACCTGCTAATTTTTAATTTCTATTTTCAATATAGTAAAGTCAAAATCCAAATGTATGAGTCATTAAATATGATTTTGATAATATTTATCTCTAAAATTAGTAAATCATCTCTATTTATCCTGATTGAGAAAGCAACTTTAACCTCCATCTTTAAGAATGTAATCAAACATACAAATAAAAATTTAACCATTTATGAAAAAATGAAGAGTTTTTCATTATATAAATTAGTTTATATAAAATTTAAAAGTACATTTGAATTTGGTGTCACAAGAACTTTAATTTGATATATTATCTATTGTAATAAATGGTTATATTGCACATTATTTTGATGGGGGATTTGACTAAAATGACCAAAATTTGGTTGCAAATACAAAAGTAGATTCCCATTTGTGTCAAATGCAAAACTAATTCAAAAGACTAGTGAAATTACAATATTCTCATACATAACAAAAATATAAGCAATTAAGAAATATTAAAATTAAAATTTATGAAATTAAACTAACAAATATCATATTCCCTATATTTGAAATTGTGAATTAGTAATGAGTGTATGATATGTCATTTTAGGATTTGACATTAACTTTAGGCATTATGGTTTTGTTTAAATATAGTACGTACCATTTTGAATTTTTGCAAGAATTCTTAAATTTTGATATTAATAGTAAGTTTTTTTTAAGTTGTGACCATGAAATATAAAATAAGTAATATTTGGTTTAAAAATTATGTTTAGGGTTTAGAGTTTAGTGTAGACTTATATAAAGTATTCGATATCGATTTCTTATAAAGTCTACAACGTAGACTACATATGAAATATATTTTGTAAATTTTTATTTATTCTTACATTTTTTAAATAATAACAAATAATTTGATGAAACATTTGCATACATAATGAAAATATAAGAAATTAAGAAGTACTAAAATTAAAATTTATGAAATTATAATATAACAAATATTTGGCATTATGAGTTGGTAATTAGTTAGACTATTAAATATAAAATAATTTAAAATTTGGTTGAGAAAATATGTTTAGAGTTTAGGATTTAGGGTTTAGTGTAGACTTTATATAAAGTCTTCAAAGTAGATTTGTTTTAAAGTCTACAATGTAGACTTCGTATTAAGTCTACAATTTAAATTTTGAAATGCAGACTTCATATGAAGCTTTCAACATAGATTTCAAATGAAGTCTACAGTGTAAACTTCATTTAAAGTCTTTAGTGTAGACTTTATTTAAAGTCTTCAGTGTAGATTTTGTATAAAATTTACAATTTAAAATTTGTAATTTCAAATAATTTTGTTTGTGATAAACCAAAAATTGACCAAAGTTATATCTCACTAAACCGACTTAGAGTACAAATTAAATTGTTTTGTTTCCAAACCAAGTATTGTACCATCTAATTTACCCTACATATAAAAGGAATGTTGTGTCTAAAAACCCCTAAGATCCTCCATCTTTTACAGCCACCATCATTTTCTTTCGCCAAAGCAATTCCGACAAACACAGGTAAAGTTCCGCCGTCGACTAAAGCAAACCGCTGTCATTCTTTTCTTCTCTCGTGGCTCTTCCTCTCTGCTTTGTTTTCTTATTTATTCTTCCTCTTTGCTCTGTTTTTTGTTTCTTATTCCTCTCTTATTTCTTTTTATTATAATTTCTTCTTCTCTCTGCTCAGGTCCGATGGTGGTGGTTAGAGTGGCGAAACCTTTGTTCGGCAGCGGTGAAATACTTCCGATGATGGTGGTCACGTATCTGTGTTTTTATTTGCTATTTTTTGTGTTCTTAAGAAAATTAGAAGCCGTATTTCAAAGATCTGTGTTTTTATTGCTAAAGATTTTTGTTTTGTTTCTCTTATCTCATGATATCGATTGATTGATTCAAAATTAGTACCGAATCAAAGCTTGAATATGACCTGGGTTTCTATTTCAGAAGTTAATTTTGATCGAAATCAGACTTTTGAAAACCATGAAAACCACTCCTCCATGAAAGCCTAAATCAATTGCCCCTCCTCTCTATATCTATAGGGTTTACTATGTTGATGGATTCTTTGTTATCTCCTATGGTCTCGCTACTTACATCTTAAACCTCTTTATTGGTTTCCTTTCACCTAAAGTTGATCCTGAACTTGAAGCTTTAGATCCTACAAAATGTAGACTTCTATAGTAGATTTCACTTAAAAAGTCAAACTTAGTCAATTTGTAAAACTAACCTCAGTAGATTTAAAAAAAAAGTCTACTTTTAAAAATATAGTGTAGACTGTAAATTAAGTCTACTTCGATGGTCAACACATTGGTCAATTGCAAAACTAACTCTTTTTAATGTAGACTTAAAATTAAGTTTACATCGTATTTTTTCTCAACAAAGAGAAAAATGTATACTTAGTTTTAAGTCTACAACACATTGTTCAAATGCAAACTAGCTCATATGTTGACTTGTAGACTTTATTTTAAGTCTACAAGCAAAGTAGACTTAAAATAAAGTCTACTCTCTGCAAGAAAATGAAAAATAGTAATGAGTTAGATTGAGGTTGTGTTTACCTTCAATTACTGCTCAGAACTTTGAATCAAGCTTATACCAACGAAATCCAATCGTTTTAATTCTAAAATCTAGAAAACAAGAAGATATAAGAATTTGAAAATTTTTGAAATACAAATGAGAGAGTTTTTTGGATGAAATTGGTGAGAGAGTAGAATAATGTGATGTTATGTTAGTCATTTGGAGGTTATTGAGTCCGAAAATGGTAGGTAAGTGAGTATTTAGAACTCACTTTTGATTGTTAATCGTGGTTGAAAATATTGAAGAATATGACATTGTTGTAAATAAGTGGTTTGTCACAAATATTTATGTCTTTTCAAATACTTTTCAGAATTAAAAAAAACAAAAACAAAAATGACATAATTGTAAATATATAGAGTCACAAAATTAATATAGATAAAATTTTGAAGAAAAAAAAAATGAGGTCATTTTTGCATTTGACCCTAAAAATGGGTTAGTTTTGAAAACTAGTTCTATTTTGATTTAGTAGTTTGGTTTGTATTATTTAGAGATGAATATTAAATTTACACAACATCATAACGAGCTACAAGATTTTCATAAAATTCACTTTTTATCTTTTCCTTTTAAACACTTGAAACCAAAATATTTGTATCACATATGATCATTCATTAAGATTGTCAGTCGATAAACAGCAATTAACGATCAGCTTGTAAGTCACTTCGATCACTTACATGTTATTATTTTATTTGTTATAACAACTGGTCGCTACATATATACATATATATATATATATATATAATTTCAGTAATTATTTTGAAAATAGTCAATTTAAGTTAAAATTTATAACACAATATTGATTTAACATTCTGAGATCTTTTGTAAAATTTTAGTTTAAGAACTTATGGAAGACATATAACCAAATATTTACAATTTTTATATAAATGCTAAAAATATTTTTCTATTCTAATCTTTTAAAAATTATATTACAATTTTATTTTAAAAAATATTTATTTTATACACTTAATGATAAATTTTTATTTAAAAAAGATATTAAATAAAGATTATATTGAAATCAAATTTTTGTAAATTTAATTTTTGTTTTCATTTTTTACATCTTTTAGATATAATGTGTTTTGGCTTTTGATGGTTTCCGGTTTTTTGTAATGAGACACTTTAACATATGTATTTTCATAATTCTACAACCAATGTGTATTTTGTTAAATTAAAATCTGTAAATACCATGTGTCGTCCACGTAATCATTCATTAACGGTTGACTTAACTTTGTTTATGGTTTTATGTGATTAACCGAGTTTGTTTTGATCGTGTGTGAAATTTAAAATTTAAGTTAAGTTCATGTAATTTATGGCTTGAAGTTATAGTTTATGTATGAAAAATAAGCAAATTTATAGTTTATGGGAGAATATGTCATTTTCCCGACATTAATTTAAGGAAGTTCCTGTATTTCATTGGTTCTGATATTTTGTTGTAAATTTGAACAGTATATTCTTATATATACAATTCCAATAAAAAAAGTTGGAAATAGTTAGAATAATTAAACAAAAGGAGGCAGTGGAAGTGAGAGTTGCATGTTTTTTCAACGGTTAACAGTAATAAATAATTTTGAGTCCATAAAAAAGACAATTTGGCAGTGAAAAAAATGACTGTTCCTCCTGCTTAAACCCACGTGCGTGCATGTGTCTATATAATCATCATCTGTTTTACATTCTCCCGGTTTTTATTAAATTCTCAATTATTATTAGTATTTTTAAATCATATATATATTTGTTTTCTTTGTTGAGAAATCACGTAGTATCTTGTTGATGTTATTGCTGAGTTTAGATGGTAATTTTGTAATTTTATTGATCAAATTTCTGGCTAATCCATTTCTAAAATAAATAATCAAAAAATTGTCAGTCGAACCATAACCTAACCAAAAATGTCAAAAGAAATACTCAATTATCACGTTCCAAATTATAACATTAAATAAAATTGACTAGTTAACTAAATCATATATTTTGAGTTAACCGAACCGAATTAACATGTCGTTACTAACTCAGTTTATATCCGTTAATGATTACTTGTTAACCAAAATTACGCATCTCAATTATAACAAAATTGGTGAAATTGTGCCTTAAACCGAACCAAAACTTATAAAAATTTAATAAAAGTTCTCAAATTTAAACCTAAAAATCTCAAATTTAAGTCTCCTTTTTCTCATTCTCAAATTAATTTCTCTCTTATTTTTTATTCTCAAATGATTTCATCAACCTTAATTTTCAATTCCTAAATCTAAGCCTATTCCAAACTTTAAAGCCTTTGATATTTCTTCCTCTTCAAGTTAAATCATTTTTTCTCTGATTTTCTTTTTTTTTCTTCATAAAAAAGGAAGAAGAAGATTATATTTTTCTTCCCTATTTCTCCAAGACATCATCACACTCTTTATACTTCTCTCTCCAACTCTACTGTTAAAAATCGATTAAGAGAAAGTAAAAAAGATTGGAGAAAGAAAACAATCAATTTCATTAATTAATTTAGTTGAAATCACGAATCATAAGCTTCAGATTTCTCGTGAGATAGAAATAAGAGAAGAAGAACTGTGATCTTAATTTCATGAGATAGGGTTTCCATTTGGAGATTTTGTGTTGTTGAAGAACAACGTCGTTTATTCTATTTTTTAGTTTTCTTTAAATAAAAACACAAAGTTTTGCTCAACAGAGATTAATTAACATAGTTAATTATTTTCGTTTAATAAATTAACGACTGATGAATTTGGCTCGGTCAAAGTTTGGAATATAGTTGGCTAGCCAAGTTGCAAATGGTAACAGTTGAATCTAGTTGAATGTAAAATATGATTGAATAAATTAAAATCCAATGGTAATAGAAGAATCCAGCTAAATTTGATAGAATTTAAAATATTAGTTTAGTAAGAAAATATTTAATATTGTAGCCCATAAAACAGCTTAATTAAAAAAACAATTGAAAATTTTAACTAATACTTAAAATTTAAATACCAATTAAGAAATTAAAAAAAAAAATTAAACCTCCATTATATTTTGGTTAATACATAAAATCAGAGTAAATCCAATCTGAAAAAGAGTGTGTCAAACCAAATTAGAATTGACCAGTCGAACGAGACCTAGATTCATATACATGAAAAACCAAATTCGACTTGATTCATAACGAGAACTTAATGGGGTATCCAAAATACATAAAATACACTTATATACTTCAAAATTATTGTTTTATCAAAAATTAATATTTAAATATTCAAAATTATAACTATAAATTTGATTATATTATTTTTTATTTTGGAACAAAAATCAATTTATTCAAATTTTAAATAAATTTTGAATTTTGTTAGATTTCTTTTTTTGAATCTTAATTCGTTTTGTTTTTGAAAAAAAACACATAAATTTGATCAAAACTGAATCAGATGAATATTTGCATAAAATTTAGATATTTAACAAACTAGAACAATCATACCATATTCGGTCTATATCAAACCGAACTCAATCCATAAAATATATTCGAATATGTGTTAAGTGAGTGAAATCGAAAACATGAAATCCTGAAAAGCATTATCTAAATCTATATGAGTCTTGATTTTTTATATTTAACTCATATTTAGTGAGGGGATGCACGATTTAGTTTGTCATTTTAATTAATTATATAGTTATTTTAATATTAGTTATATTTTTAAATAAATAAAAAATAGAATTATGGAATCATTGTACATGCAAATGGTAATAGCTGAATTGTAGAATGAGCTTTTTTGTCAATATTGAGCCACAACTAGCTGGTTCATTAGTTAAACTTCTGTATAACGCAGGCTATGATACTCTATCCTAAAACATGCAAATGCGCTTGTTTTTAGTGAATTTATTACTTATAACTAAGCTAAATGATGAAATGAACTTAATTCAGCTGAATTGTCGAATATATGTAACTATTTAGGACCTTAGTGGTTTAACTCAAATTATAATTGTGTACTACTCTCTCGTTTTATAAAATGTCATTCTAACAAAAAAAAAATTGTTATAAAAATAATATCATTTTAGAATTTTAGTGTAATCTTAACAAAAATTTGTCTTTTTAATTTTCAATCAAAATTGTTGAACTATTTATATTCAAATAATATTAGTTGCCCATAAATTTTCATGGTACTTTGATATTTTTTGAATAAATAATTAAATTTTGAGTATAAAATATCCGAATATATAGTGTAATTATAAAAGATTATCTAATATTTATACTTAACCTGAATAGGAGCTGATATTGAAACATAATCGAATTGTATTTAGTTTCTAAATGGATATAAAAAATATAAATCTGAACCGATTCGAAACCAAACCAAATCCAAACCAATATATACGTAATTTCTAAATAGATATAAAAGTTTCATATCTGATGAATCTAGATCTGAATGAAATTTATCTAAAACTGGTATGAATACCCCAATGTCCCAAAAGAAAAAAAGAAAAAAATCATTGTTGATAGCGTCACAGAACATGCCAAGTAAAAACATTGGCTTAGGATTTCACATGTAGACAAAAAAAAAAAAGTTGAAAAAATAAGATAAATAAATAAGAAAAGAAAGAAATAAAAAGACTGTAGTAATTGCTGATTTGCATGTGAGAGAGAGAGAAGAATGGGGGCAGACAGAAAATACAAGTCCCCCGAGAGATGCGCGCTACTAAAAGAGAGATGTGACATTTTTTGACGGACCCCATCCTTCTCTCACTCCTCTACCTATTCACATCATCAATTCATCATCATCATTTATTACCTTTTTTCTATTTTCTTTTTTCATTACATTCTATTTTTATATTTTATGCAAATAATATGGGAATCCAAGACTTTCAAAAATAAATAATATTCGCACTATTTCAAGAAGTAGCTCTGTCTTGAGCTAGACACTCGATTGATGGTCTTTCTCTTGTTTTGGTATGAATAGAGTTGACATTTCCATATCTACTATACAATTATTAACATAACTTTTTTTAAAAATTAACTATATACTTTATTACACAGAATACTATTAAACCCAATAAATAATATTCAATATATATACTGATAGTTATATACAATAATATTTATCGGAATATATACCAAGAAAACTAAAATAGAAACCGGCAAAAACACTAATATCTCCCGAAAACCAAAACTCGAACAAAAAAACATTTACACTAGAAGAGCAAACGAAGTTTAGCCAACAACTATTTTCATTGAGAATACTGCCTTTTTTTTTAGGTTAGGTTATGAAAAAAGTCTAATCTATAGGCAAATTAGATTATTAAAAAAAAAACAACCGAATATTAGTCACCAAAATGTGCAGGAACTGTCATTCCTAACTTTGTACCAGAAAATAAAATTTTGAATTTATATAATAATTTAAAATAATTATAATCTCGTCTCTAGTTATATATATATATATATATTTGTGTATGTAATACACACGTGGCATGTAAATAGGAGTCCAAGAAATGATGGTTTTTGGCTTTCTCACTCGAGACCTTTCCTCTTTATACTTTTGCCCTGAGTCCTCCTCCTTTTGTTTCTTCCTGCAACTACTCCAATATAATGATCTGTTCCATTTTGTGCTTCATCTTAATTTTTATAATACTATCTACACCATATTAAAGGTTTCAAACTCTGCACTCTCAAAATCCATATTTTACTTTACTTAATTTATTACATCAATCGGATTTAAGTAGATTAGTTAATTTGAATTGAAAAGATCTGATCTATAGTTCAAGCATTCATCCCAAAACTCCAAAGTAGAGTAACCCAACTACATTCAAATATTCATCATATCCCAATTCTACATTGAATTCGGGTGGAAAGACCAAATAAATGGAGTTTAACCCTTGACTAGAGGAAAGAGCACTTTAAATTACAATTTTAATTTATTTTAGTCATCTATACACATTTTTACTGTCGAGAAAATTGAAATTTACGTATGCTTTAAAGGATTTTTCTCCACTTTTATTAGAATTCCTCTTATTTCAAAATTGTTGAAGTACTTATGTGAAAAATATATCTTTTAATTAAGTGTATTATTATTTTCAGATACTTAGGGTGTGATTGGTAGAGAAAAAATCTTTCTACAGTATTTAAATTGAACCAATCATGCTTTAAATTTATTTTTGGCTTTCATTGCTCTGGAAAGCCAATTTTTTATTTATGGAATATTTTTGGCTGTAGAAAGTCAAAAACCTAGAGCCAAAATTTATGAACTTTACAAATAAAAATTCCTACAGCAAAAAAAACTTACAACAAAAAAATTTACAGCTAAAAACCCTACAGCCGAAATCCTACAGTGAAAAACTAAAAGGTACAACCTTTACCAATCGGCTCCTTAATTAATGAGACATGCCACATTTTAGTATATATGAATGATTTAAGTTCGACCTAATAAGGTAACAACTTCTTAATTTAGAAGCATTACAGTAGGACTAAAGTAGGAACAACATGAGGCCACACCTGGATACATGCTCTACTCAAGAAATATTGATATTGGACAATGTAATTAAATGCAAAAGACATATACACTAGCAATGGATTGTTACAACAGAGTACTATTATTTTTTGGTAATTTGATTTGGTTATCAAATTCGGGTAGAATATTATTTTTATTTCAAACTGATAACATCCAAGGGATATGAACAGCCAAATAAAAATCCTTAAAGGTGTCACATACAGTGTGATTTTAGTTTCGAGTAAAGACTGAACTCAAAAAAATACATCTATCCTTAATATTCTGCTCTATCATTCTTAACATTATATCTTCGGTACCCTATATGTCTTAATATTATTATAAATTGACAATAATAAAAAATCTAAACCCCAAATATTATTATGTTTATTTTTTAGTCAACGCTAATTTTTATTAATATTAAAATTTACAATCGAGATATTAGAATTGAAAATACAAATACAAATAACTGACATTCAACAACCCCTAAAATTCTCAAATAAGTTAAAGCACTAGCTTTGCAGGGAATAAAACTAGAAAAACAAGATATCAAGATGAGCTTTTAATACCAATATGAGAAACCAACTGCTTCATACTTGATGCAGTGCGGAGACGCATTTGAACGACCCAACAACAAGCAACACTGAGCCATAAACACCCGCAGACCTCTTCATCCGGTGGTATAGATATCAACGAAGATGGCGGTAATGGTGATCTTAGTACAAGACTAAAACAAAGTAGAAACAGAGGCTTTGTGTCTTTATTTCATTTTCGACCCAAAACTAGATCAGCTTTGAACTGGAATCCGCAGACCAAAATAACAACAAAAAACAACTAGAACCATGTTCTCATCTTACCAACTAACCCAAAGCACGCAGTCCCAAACTCTATTAATCTATAAAATTTCTATTGTATATATGTATGTTAAAATAAACAAGAACGGTAAATAGCAATCATGCATGAACATATAAATATGGAAAGCGCAAGCGTAAACTATAAGTGGTGAACCAAAACTCAAAGATATAATTAACCTATTTACATATATCTAAACTCAAACTAAAATTGTAAATAATATACTACAAGAAATCATCTATCTTAATCTTAGACGGAAGAATTCATCTGGAATATAATGTCTCAAAGGAATAAAATAGAAATATTCGAGAATGAGATACCATCAAGAATCTATGTGAAATTCATGACAGACCTTCACTGATTATATTCGTTGAAATAATGATGTTCTCGAACGCTAACAATAGTTATATGAAAATAACAATTATATTTTTAATATAAAATTTATATATTACTAAAATAGATTACACCTGTCATTATCTATTAACACAATTTTGGACTATATATTCTAACATTTTCTAGATATGGAAGAGTTTAAAGTTTACCTATGAATAATTTGGAATATTTGGAAGACCAGAAATGAGAATGTATACTCTAATCTGGATAGAGATCTTCATGATGTACGACAAATTGCTATGTGTGAAGCTGAAGCTTGGTTACAATATCATATCCAAAGCGAGAGTGAATTAATTAATATCCCAATAGTTTTATTCGCAAAGATCTAAGCTATGGCAAGTGGTATCTTTCCCTACAGTAAATTAAAGACCATGGGTTCACTGGGTATAGATGTTTTACTGATGAATTCTGGAAAGATTACGAGTATTTTGCGGATTTAGGGTGGTACTGCTACCTAGACTCGACAGATGGAGCTTGCATGTGAGCAAAAGGTGTCTCCCGTTGTCTATCACCTTTGCACATGGAGTTTGAGGCAGTTCTCTAAGGCATGAAATCTCTCCTAGGGTTAGGAACATAAGAAGTCAATCCAAATATCAATAAACAATAAACGCAAGTTCATTCAATCTACTAAACATCATAACTTCATCTCTTAATGGCTAGGGAAGTTTAGCTCATAAAAATATATTTTAGAAAATATTCACAAACACTTTCCGAGCAGAAATTCCTAACTTCTAGATTCAAGTGATCAAGCTAAATCTAACAATATTATGAAGAAATCTAACAACCTAAGCATCAAAAATCAATAATCTAACCCTAGGATCTATCAAGCCATCAATCCATCAATAAACCACTCACTCATAACTATAGGAAAATTCAAAACAAAATAGAAACAAGAAATGATGAACATAATGAAATAGAAAAGATATAAGATGAAAAGATTTTTATTTGATTCAAAAGAATGATGCAAAGGGGTCAAGTATTTTCTCTCAAACTCATTTTCCAAAAGTTCTAAAATGGCTGGAAAATAAAAGCTAGATCTTCTAAACAAGGAGCTTATCTAGAACAATTTTTAGTATGGGGCACTAGTATATTTAAATGATAAACTAGTTAGGAAAATATAAAATTGTAGAAAAATATATTTTTTATATGAAGCACTTGTCCCACATCTACCAATGTTCTAAGTCCTCAAACAATATGATTTTAATGTTTAAAAATAAAACCAGATCGCCCCATAAAAAATCAGATCTTGACCAAATAAAATAAATACGTCTGTACAAATCTATTGACTGGGGTATCGACCGGTTGGTCGATATTTTGGACCAGATTGAAGCATCCATGACTCTTGCAATTCTATCAACCCGAGTATCAACTAGAATGAAAGCTAGAGAGTTTTCTTTCTTGATCCAATGCATTTTTCCTTCATATCTAGACTTTTTCATCCACCTCTAAATTATGCATTCTTTTATGTGGTTTCAAATCATATGAAATGACTTCAGAAGTACAAATATGCAATTCAAATTTCTAGGATTTTTAAAATATTAAAAGAAAGAAAATTTATAGTAAAATAAATGGAAATAGCAATTAAATGGTGACAAAGGATATATATATATATATATATATATAAACATGCATAAAAGTCTAACTAATTATGATGAATATCACAAATATACATTTATATGCTTAATATATGTAAACACGACGTGAAATAATAGAAAGGAGACTTGAAACTGTAAGGTGATGAAAATATACAGTATATATACCTTATTAACCTGTTAGTCATGCATCCATTTTTCTTACAAAACAATTTAAAAAGTTGTACATTGATTGTAAAACATGATGTACTGGCGATAGATTGTTACCACTGAACACAGTAATAAATTCAAAAAAGAAAATAAAAACAAACAACAAGATGATCTAGCGATGAATTGCAACCACTTAGAACATAGTAAATGAAAGGAAATCATAAAATATATAACGCAGAAAAGATGGAGCAACTATAAACCGACATGAAGACAAAGGCATGATGCTCTTTGTCTTGTGATGTAATTAATATTATATGTAAATATAGTATCTTGTGGAAACATATCATTCACATATTTTAATTATAGGTTTTGTGTAAGAAAAACTTTAATTTATAATGTTTTGTAACTTTAACGTATAGTTAAAAAATATAAATTAAATCACGAAATAAAAATAATGTGAAGTATTATAACTTTCGTAGTTACAATCGAAAATTTTAAAAAAATATGAGTAAATGTATCAAATCAAAACGAAACTATTATGACAAATCCAAATCGACTATTAATTTTATTTTAAGAAGTACTTATCCGTTTACTTATAGTTGATGTTTTAGCAAAAAAATTTGTTTTGTTTTAGTTGATGTTTTAAGATTTCTATGCAAAATTTATTATATTTTTAGTGTTTTTGACTTTTTCAATTCTGCATATTAATTTGTGATTGGTTAAATTATTTTGGAATTTGTGATAAAACATATTTTATTTAGAAAAATAAACTATTCAATGTTTTCTTAATATGTGTGAAATTTCTATAACATCAACCAAAACTAAACACTCTTAAAGCTCTTTGAAAATTCATTTAAAATTAATAGTAAAAATTTTATTCTGTGGTATGATTTCAAAAATATATGTTAATTTTACAAACATGATGAGTTTGAAAGATTTTTAGTTGTTGTTGGAAAACCCTTTAATTATTTTTTCCGTAATTACTCCATGATTTGGATTCAAGACAGCTGCTAAGCATTGTTATGTATTGATGTGAAAGAGAAGCTAAACCAAACTTTTCTTAGTAACCTTTATTATTTGCTTTACCTAAATCTAGCTAATTTTATTTTTCATATTTAGTAAGCATTCACACAATAAAAGAGCTGAAAATGATCTATTAGATATGTTTCAATTCGGTATTATTTTCCATTTTCATAAGAGCTCTAATAATTTATATAAGATAAAATAATTACTTAATACCGATTACTTTTCAATTTGATGGTTAAGATAATTTAGCCAACAACTTGACAAAAAAAATCACTTAATTATTATAATTTTGTAAAGTAAAAATAATTTCTAATATTTTTAGTGTTACATTTGCTATTGTAAAAACGTATCCCGGTAATAACAAGGGTTATGTTGGTTAAACCCATTTTTGTTGTTGTCAACATTGAATCGATAAAACCCGATTCATAGCCTAAAGACCATTTCTTATCATTCCTATTTAATCTACCAAATTGTGTAGATGGGAGGAATCAAACCCTAGATGCGAGAGTTATTAGCTGGATCATCCTAACCACCAGATCGAGAAGAACTCATCAACCAATTTTGAATATAGTAAAACAATTAATGTATAAGAAAACAAACTAATAATTGCTAACCAATGATATAATTGGTTATTGATTGATAAACTATAATAATTAAGATTTTCTGAAAAGGAAAAGCATCTAAAACATCTTTTTGGCCGACAGATAAAGACAAGAACGTGAGTCTACTAGAGCAGAAGCATCCAACGAACACAAATTAGTTTGTGTAATTAAGAAAAAAAAGGACTTATATAATCATTAAAAAAAGTTTTATAAAAAGAAAAAGAAGAAACTATTTAGTTTTGATTAGTTCTATAAGTAGTAATGAAGAGCAACGACAGATGAGAAGACAGTGAAGTAAGATAATAGAATGAGGTTAGATTTAAGGAGACGAAAGAAAATAAAAAAGAAAGATATTTGAGGGGTCAATTATTATAATTATTAGTAAGTGAAGACAGAAATACAAACAAACTGAAATTGTGAAAGTTACAAGACGAAGAAAAGAAGAGTCTGCCTCCTCTTCTCAGACCCTTCATCACTCCCACTTACTCTTAGTCTAGTCCCAAGGACTGTCCTTTACTGTTACTCTTTTATTTTATTTTATTTACTATTGCATTTACTATTTTGTTTTATACTACTATTATATTGTACAGTTTATTTTATTAGATTATTTTATGACAGATAAAATCCAAAACGAGAACCTAGAGACATCTCCTGAAATCCAAGAAAGTGAAGATTCTTTTGTCATTAAATATGTTTATAGATCGTTAAAATTAAATAATTGATATCAAAGTAAAAGAACATGCACGATCAATATATTTTATAGAGATATTAACATTAAAACCAATATATATATATATATATATTTTATAGAGTTTTTAAAGAGAAATTTTAAAGTCTAAATTTTGACTAATCTTTTGATGGCTTAGAAATTGAGTTTTTATATGTATACTAAAAACATCTAGTTATCTTATGCAGTGTTAAAAAAATTGGTTTAGGCGGCCGTTTAGGCGGGTCTAGGTACTAGGCAGACCTAAATCGTTTCGATTCAGAAAAGTTTTCTAGGCTCCAATTAGTCTCTCTAGCTAGATGTTAGATAGAAAGTCATCGCCTGACTAGCACCTAACATTATTATGAGCATTGATCTTATGTCGTTGGTGTTTTTTCTTTATTGCTTGTAAATACGGAGTTTCTTGTAAAAAGTCATTTGTATCACACGCTTAGTGTTGGGGCATCTTTTGGTAATGAGTTTGATGACGCGACACGCCAAATTCTATTCAGAAGTGATATTCTATAAGTGATTGTTTTAACCATCAAAATGCTATCGGTAGTCGTATTTACCCCATAAAACATTTAGCACCTAGTACAATTGGACCAATGTCTAAAAAATTTAGTTGAAAATATTTCAAGTCATGACAACTGAATATGAATTTCTTTTTGGAGAATCCAATTTGAAAATTACCTTAAGGAGGATAAACCAATCCTTATTTAGGAAACATTGAACCTTACATGCTTGGTATTGTGGAAGCTTGAATCTATGTAGACTATCTATGCAAAAGTTGGATTTCATATTGCCTTGTTGATACATTGTTCAAAATTTATAGTAGTTATTTAACATCTAAGGTATTGTGGCTCACCTTAGAAAAGAAATACAAGAATGAAGACGCTGGATGTTAGAATATATAGTAACAAAATTTATGACCTATATCTGGTGGAATCGAGACCTGTGATGGAGCAAGTGAAAGCGTTTCAATTACTTTGTCCAGAGATGAAAGCTAAAAAGATGTTAATTTGTGAATCTTTTACTGCCAACTGCATCATCGGGTTGATTTCAAAAGCTTCTTCAAATATAAATTTGAGTGGCGCTAACACTATGAGAAATATTGGAAAAAATGAAAGAAAGTGTAGAGATTTCAAAAACACAATAACATTCAGAATTACTCTTTTTGCAGTACGATAACATTTTACATCTGTATGCATATAGTATAGAAAGAATTTGATAGACAACCATATTTGATATAAAATTCACTAACCTTACTCTATTTTTAATTAAGTAATTAACCATTTGACTATAGTCAAACTCAATTTTTGACCAAAATGCATTTTTTAAATTAATTTTTTTTGTTTGAAATTAAAAACATAGGAAGGAGTATAGTAAAAGAATTTGTATAGTAATACTATACTACACTATACAGAATAATAAAAATTATTCATCTCTAATTCATGAATATTAGTATATCATTAATTCTGATGATACACCACCATCTCTAAGGTGTGATTTGAAAATAAAAGTTCATATGAATGATATTTTTACAAAACAGTGAATTAGTGAATAAATAGACATTCGATATAAACTATATAAAATAGAAAAGAAAAGAACTGTTTGTACAACATAGACCAAATATTCATGAATATTGTTCTATAATTAGTAAAAAAGTTCTATATTAAATAGAATAGAACCATATTCTATATAAAATTATTTAATAATATATTTATTAGAATAAATTTTAGTCATTTACTGATTATTTTTACTCCTATTTTATTTTATCATATTTTAATAGATTAAATTTTAAAAAGTTACATCACAATAATTTATGAAATTTTTAGATTTTTTTCTACATATATTATACTTTAAGTTTTCGAAAACAAACATATATTGCCCAACATATAAAAAATTATGTATATATAATATATTCATATTGTATATAGGTATAAAGTAGAAATAATAATACAGCATATTGTAAATGGCAATATAATTATAAAAAATTTATATTACATTAAAATATAGAGAAAATTATCACAAATGTCACAAAAAAACTTAATCATCAAAATGCCCTATCATATTTTATCACTAAAAATGCCCTCAAATAATTTTCTCTCTCCTACCTTTTTACCTTTTTACCCTGCCCAACACTTCATATCTCCAAATAACTCATTCCCTCTATAATTGACATAGACATATACATCTTATGTCCATACATTTATATATGTATAAGTCATTACACACGAACATGGACATACATAAATCATGTTCATTTACTAGGTTATGGACATGTACACAATATAAGGACTGTCCAATGGGGTTTTAACCAAGTAGGGGTGTGAGGGCTTGATTGAGAGTTTTTTGGTAGGAGACTACTTGCCAAGGGTTCTACGGAAAGAGGCTTTGAACACATAATGGACATGGATATAGACAACTTCTGTCCATACGTTTATATATGTATAAGTCAGACCACACAGACATGGACATACATAAATCATGTCTATTTACTAGGTCATGGACATGTACACGACATAAGGACTGTCCAATGAACACATAATGGACGTGGACATACACAACTTCTGTTCATCTATGTATAAGTCAATACATACGGACATGGACATAAATAAGTCCATTTACCAAGTCATGAACATGGACATGACTTGCTAAGCAATGTTCAATGAATACATAATGGACATAGACATACACAAATTCGGTCTATTACCAAGTGATGGACATGACATACAACAAGTCATACACAACGTACTCTTAAGGCCATTTTGTCATTCTACCTTTTATGGACATGGACATGCCAATTTCACCAGGACATTTCTCATAATATCAAAGACCTATAGGGAATTTATAATAAAACTCTCTAAAATATATATTGATATATACACATTATAAACAATTTAAATATATATAGAGAATAAATAAATTAGACAAAAAATAAAGTAACAGTATTATCATATTATTTAAATAAATTTATTTAATTATATTGTCATATATTTTTATTATAAATTTAGAATAATTTTATATAAAAATAGTAATACGATAAAAAATTTAGATGAAAACAAGTAAAAAATTGGTATTTTGCAAATAAAATATACGGTAAAATCTGGATATTGAACATAATGCAACATATCACTCATAGAAATAAGAATGCATGAGCAAAACATACAATAATTACAATCTCAAGTTTAGAAAGTAAAGACACCACAAGAAATTCAGTATTTCTTCTAGCAAGCCCTATCATAACAACTGGCGGTCAAGGGATAACCTCTCAAAGCGCAGCATCAACTGTGATGTAAGTTGTGAAAGCTGTGGGGCGGAAAAGAAATGGTGAACCATATTATATTTAAATGTCCCCAACAATTCAAACATGGATATTATCCAGGTTACCAGCAGGACAAGTTTTTCAAGGTCTATCAGTGTATTCTAATATCAATAATTTATTATGGAAGATTTACAAAACGGATGAATATCGTTGATTCCCTTGGATAACATGGTTTTTTTGGAAAGCAAGAAAAGACAAGACTTTCAATAACATGGATGGAGATCCACAAAAGTTAGTCGAGACATAAGATACGAAAACTGTAGCATGGAGAGCGCCCAACAAAGACGAAAATGGATGCATGATTGTCAAACAATGACGACAACAAAGACAAGTGAGGTGATTACTCAACCACTTGCGATGAACCCAATTTTCACTGGCTGTAGATGCCTAGTAGAAGCCTCTTGAAAAGACTCCGACCTATACACGGATCTTGGATGGTATTGCTACCAAGACGACTTAGAAAGGGCCAATTTGAGGGCTTCAGACGTAGTCTATCATCCCTTCAAATAGAATTTAAAGCATTGCTATGGGCCATATCATGTCTCTATTTTCTTCCAGATTTCGGAGGCAGAGTTTTTGGTAGATTGCTTGAAACTCTTCAAGATGGTTGAGGACTCGTTTGCATGATCAGCTTTACTCTCATACTTAAAAGACTTCTCAAAACTTCGAAGCCTCTTTAGAGCTTGCCCCTTGGGATTGATTCCGTGCATACTTAATCACAAAAAATATTTTTTGGCTCGTAATGTTAGGAGTTTGGCCCGAACACATGTATTTGTTGATGATGTATCTTTCTTTGATTTAGATATCTTCAAAATTGAGTTAAGTTGACAAAACAATTACGGACATTGATATTTGTTCACTACATGTTATTTGATATTACATGTTACTTAATAATAGCAGATTTAATAATGGTTTATTTAATAAAGAATAGAGTTTATTTGATATGACATGTTATTTGTTATTTATTTGATATGACATGTTATTTGTTAATAATATAATTTATTTAATACCACAAATCACTGAATAATTGTTATTCATTTGATTATTACATATCATTAAATATCTGATAATTATAGTAATTATCTTATAATTCTAGATAAAAGAGTTTTTGAAGTGTTATCTCGTGCGGGAGCATATGTTAGAATTTAGTACCATTTCAAAGACACCTAATCTTAACAATAAAATAGTGCAAACAGCATAAGATATTCACAGCCTTTTATTATAATTGTGCATAACAATCAATCACAAAGACATAACAAATTTTTTGTGTGTACATATGTTACATTCAACAAATCCCCACTCATACATGATTAAAAACAAAGGAAAATGATAAAAAGAAAAAAGAAAGAAACACAAACATCACAAAGAAGAAAGATCAATGGAGATAACTAGAGATGTGTCTCCTTTTTCGACAACAAAGGTTTTGAGAACAATTCCAGTGGGAGTACAAACTTCGACTGCGTAAGTTCCATGATAGCCTCTGAATGTGAACTCTGATTCATCATTTATGATTCCATATGCATGACTTAACCATTCTTGTCTCAATTCCAAAAATCTTTTACCAGCTTCGTTTACTTCTCCTTCTCCTTCTACCAAATTTGCATTCTCTCTACTCATAGATAATTCCCAGAAACCCCATAGCATTATTCCTGTTCAAACCAAAATGTATCCCAACGTTCAAGTTCATCTTATATAATAATAATATCACATGGTCAAGTGAATAAAATGTTACCTTCAACTGCAGGGTGGGCAAATGCTTCCCACAACATGACTTCAAGATCTTCTCCTCTAACGTACTCATTGCTGGAAGAGACATCAAGCTCTGTGAACCAAATTGGATGACCAAGAACAGAGAGCTTATCTAGAGCAGAACAAACTATGGCTCCCACAGGACTGTCTATGTGTCCTTGGATACCTATACCTCCAATGGCTGCTCCTTGAGCTTCCAAATCTAGAACAAGTTTGATATACTTCTCCGGAGAAGAACGTGTATCATTTCCATCCTCAACATGGTAATCATTCACGAAGAGCAAAGCAGACGGATCAAGCTTGTGTGCGATGTTGAACATGAGTGGTCTTACACCTTTTCCAAGCCTGTCTTGATAGAAAGAACCATGAAGCATCTCATTGTTTACATCGTAGTGCTTGAATTTCCCTTTGTATCGTGTCATGAGATCCGTAAGACGCTTTTGGACTGCGTTCATTAGTTCGGTTTTGTTGAGTTGACGAACCCATTGTTGAACTGTTGATTCAACTTCCCAGAAGATGCAGTGTCCTCTTACGTTGATGTTGTTGCCTATACAGAGGTCCAACATGTCGTCTGCGTCTTGGTAATTGATCTTTCCTCTTTCTGGTTCTGTTGCGTACCACTTAAGCTCATTTCCGAATACTGCCCAGTTGAAGTTCTTTGTGAAGAAATCTACAAAGTCTTCATTGTCTATGTCTGCTCTGTTAATGCATGTTCCTACTGGGAAACTGTTGTACGTTTGCTTCACTTTCACTATGTAAGGAAACAAATCGAAGGAATCATCATCCAGTCCTGTGAATTTCAACACGATATCGCGTTTTCGTACCTACCAAGAAAAAATATTAAGCTATAGATTGAGTCTTGTAGATCATATACTTTTTTATAGAATATTAATTTTAGTTTAATGTATATATGAACCTGATCAACTTGTTGTTTGAGACATCTGACACGTTCTCTACGATCCACCGGGAAAATCTGTAGTGCCGCAATCATCATATCGATACCAGCCGCAGGACCTTGAACATAAACCATGACATTTTGTGGCTGTTTCTCGAGCCTAAAAGATCCACCTATTTCATGCCAAGCATCACCAACAGTGACCTCAACTTGTCCTCCATTGACCCACTGGTTATCGACACTAAGTGCAATGTTCACATTCTGAGGATTCATAGTACTACCACTCACTCCCAAACCAATCTTAACCCATGCTGAGACTTGATATGTTAAGAAGACTTTGATTTTGTCTGTTATCATTTGAGCCGGACCCATCCATGTCTGAGTTCTATTGGTCACGAGAATGTAGTATCCGCTAAGAGGCTTGTGAGAACCAAGCGTGTCTCTCGCCATTGGGGGTAGAGTGATAGGAGAACCTTGCCCAATACTCAACTTGCAGTTTCCTAGGCTGAACCACGGTTGAGTTTCCTTATCTCTCACTTCACTGTTTTCGATTATGTTGAGTCCAAATCCAGGATTCTGCCAGATAGAATCATATCAAAATCTTCAAAAGAACTGGTTTTTAATCAGGAAAATATTTGGAACATGCAACTTTTATTTGAATCATGTAATGTCTATCAAGAAGCTATGTTTGTTCTTGAAACATTGATTTACAAACACTTGATTCTGGTCCTTAATTGGTAGATAATCGAAGTTTTTAACCATTTTCTGACAAAACTCGGGTAGAGTATAACCTCCGTCCCAAATTACACTACATTCGGAAGCCATGGTACATTTAAAATCTCTGAAATGTCACAGACAAAGTGGTGAGGGTAGTTCGAACTCAAGTAGCATATACAACCGCTGTTCTAAGTTTTTTTCGCTCAACCACTAGACCACGACCTTGTTGGTGTGACCCGAATTTCTTGTAGTATAAAAGGACTAACCTCGTAACAGGGTGGAGGTGACGGATGGTTTCTTTGAGCATGTTTGACAACTAAACTGTTGAGTAGAATGTCAGATCCTGGAGGTGGACCTTCAAGGTAAAGTATTACCCTCGACGGAGAACCATGGATTATGAATTTACCCTTTAACTCTATCCAGTTCTTATCAGTAGCCTGCACACTGATATGATTCATTGACATACCAAATTCTTTTATCAGTTTTCATAAATTTTTATCAAAAATATAGATGTTTAATAGTGGAAAACATGAAAAAGAGAGGTGAAACCAACTTGGCAATGACAATGTATTGTTCACGTTGGTTTGCGTTTAAGACCCAGAGAGTCGCTTGTACTGTTGTAATTGAGACATTGTTGCCAAATATTCTAACCATTGCTGTTACTTCGTACAGACGTTTTCTCTGAAATCTTCCTGAAATCTCTTGTTGAATCCCATTCCATGTAGCTTTACGCTCTGTTGCTGCTGCGAAAACATGTCCTGAGAGTGGGACGATTTTACCTCCGTCCATGGACTCGTGCAAGACGATTTTGCATCCTCTTCCACTCCAGTTGTTCAGGCCATTCTCAAAGTTAGGGTTTAGGATTATCTTCTCCTCATCTTCATCGTGATGCTGTTGGACATAAATATTCAAAGTGTGTAGTTAGCTTCGAAAAACATTCATATAATATGATCAATTACAAGAAGCTTATTAAATGAACCTTATCATCAACAATCTCAATTTCATTGTTCATCTTTGTATTCTTCTCCATACCAAGTTCGAAGTGAATATGATATACCAAAACAGATTAAGAATGAGAGATTGGTTTTGTGTAGGGAAGAAGAAGATTTAAGCTTTAAGAACTCCAGAGGTAAGTAGTGAATTGGGTCCTGCTCTGCTATATATATGCTTCTAGGCCCTAGCTCTATGTCAAAGACAGAACATAGGGAGTTTCAAGTAAACTCCAAGACAAGAAAGAGAGATAATAATAAAATTGAAAGAAAAAAATTTGATTTTTGTGATTTGAAGAAGAAAAAGCAGAAAACAACAATTGCTTTGTCTTAAACCCAGGAAAGTGCAGTTTGCTTGGATTGAAATTGAAGGTTTCAATTGTTGTCATAAAAAAGCATGTCAAAGGTCTCAAAGCTGAAGCTCAGGTTTCCTTTTCCTACTTGTGTGTTTCTCAACCTTACACTGCAAGTAAACATTTTCTATTTTAGGTTTTTAAAAGGGATTTAAGATCCTACTAAATCAACCAGATTGTTGTACATAGGTGCTTAAGAATCATTATAGACAATAATCTAACAATTTGTAATGCAAAACCTTTTGGATTTATCATGAAAAAAATCACAAGTACCCAACTAGCTTTGTGTTGTTGAATATTCTGAATGAGTTGATGAAAATCCTAAGCGTCAACGATAAAAGGATAAGCAGAAAATAAAAACCAAAAGAAAAGATCTTCAAAGTCAACATAGTACAAAGCCAACAAGATCAAAAAAAGAAGAGCAATGTCACAAAGTGAAACAACGTTGTAAAGTTTAAAGGCCATGCCTATATTGAGTAATTGTGACATAAAGGTCTCTACTCATTTTCTGAGATTCAGACAACTCTATATCCTTCAAAGTCCAATGGTCCAAGGATTATCTTTTAATGCAATCTTCCATTGTTCTTTGTATACCACAATAAGCTAAAGAGCAGCATCGACAGAATCAGTGCTTTGTCCTGTACAGTAATGGTTGCAACTTGCAAGACAATTGCACATACTAATCTTTTTTCTTTTTTTTCTTTTTCACTGAGGAGGAACAAAAGTCTCTCCCTTGAGTTAATATTGATCTGCCAAGAGTTTTTTCTTACACTGGCTCTTCACAATATTCAATAAGAAATCAGTGAATACATGCTCGTACTCGGGCATCTTTCCGTAGCCTGCAGAATTTTTAAACTTCTTAAAACAAGTTCATGTTTATGGCAAAAAAGGTATGGGATATCAGCAAACTTGCCTGGGAAATAGTTAATGTCGATTACATAAAACTGATCCCTTGTTCCGTGCTCTCTAATCATGTCTAAGTTGAATAGCCTTAGACCCTGCAACAAATTCAATTCAGCAGAATCTGATTAGATACTTTAACAATGCTTTGGTTATAGTAAAGAGGACTGAAACATACCAATCCATGACGGAGCTCTTTTGCCAGTCTTTCCAACAAAGGACGTGGTGGAAGCTCTGCAACAAAAAATAATAGCATTGTTTATTTCTTTAGCGTTATACAATAATGCAGACGATGTCTGTGATGATAAAGAGGATTTTACCAGCAATGTTTGGGTCCAAATCTGCATCATCAGCAGAAGCTGCAGCACAAGAGACCCGGGGGAATCGGTATACACCAGCTGCTTTAGAGAGCTCTCGTCTAGAGACATCAGGCAGGGAGAACCGCCGGACAACTCTAATAGCTTCCCCAACAATGTAAACCTTAAAAAGAACACCACCTACAAAATCCGGCATTTGATTAGATAATTACATCATTAAAGTTCTAAAACAGGCATTTGCATAGATCAACATCCTCTAACTCTCATACCATGGTTAACAAACTCCTGTAGAACAAGAGGAGGCTCGAGCTTCTGAAGAGAGTGCTGATCGTAAGCCAGAGAAAGCTCGTGTGACTTTGCACTTCCATCAGCAACCAATGGTTTTGCAACTGAGATTTAAGAAAAACACCAAATACAATAAAATTACTTACAAGCCATTAATAATGCCTCAGCCACTCACCAGTTAAGAAAGCACATCTCTGATTGACTTTGTGAAAATAGCAAGATATTGCCTAGAAGATAAACAAAGGTCATACACAGGACAAAAAATCATACCAAGGGGTAGTCTCAGCCCAGCTTTATTGACAGCATCTGGGATAGAGGATGCATCCCTTTTAATTACTAACTGCTTGGGCACACCAACTTGTCCTATACAACCAGACAATTTGTACAAGTTAGCTATATTGAAACTCTAATATTTCAAACTTTTAGTCTTAGCATCCCTAACAGTAAATAGCAAGTGAAAACACAGATATATATATGTACCAGAACTATCAGACAAATTCATGTCTGCAACACACTGAAGCATTGACTGACGATTTCGGAGATGCAGTATTGCATCTGGAGGATCCAAAACTGTGACATCTGGATGTGCTAACCTATATTCCTGCAATTGTAGAATGCGTGAGGCTGACACCCAGTTTGATTATTATACGTGTACACCCTCAAGTGTATCCCTGAGTATGCTCAAATAAACATAAAAAATTCTATTCCTGTGTGATCTCTAGGGATATTAGTTTACAAAGACTTTAATGACAGCATTAGTCTAGGTATCTATCTCTCAAATTTTACTCGTCACTTTCTGCAACTAGACCTACGGATTAAACTAATCTAATAATGGATGGTTGCAACTGAAATTTCACTGTACATTCAAGTGTTATAGATCTTGCATTCAACTAGCCTCAGATATTTGCATCTACCTAATCAATTAGTGTCAGATCCCCTGAGCTCTAAATAGCTACAAGATACTTTCACTTTAATAATTATAGAGACTAATAGAGATACACCTAGAAGCTAATTAACCAAGTTGTATGGTTGGCATCCTTGGAGAAATAGATGTGGGGCATCCAGAAAAAGAGATGATGGCTCCTATATATTCTGATAAGAGAGCGAACATTCCACTTAAAAGATGAAATAATTTTGCATTCAGCTATTATCAAGACCACGTGAACCCATCAAGGACAGTAAATAGACATAACTGGTATATAATTCTAGAGAACCTGAGAGGATAGAGCAAGAATTGTGGACAACATTTCCACTGAGTCTCAATGCTTTGGACATTTAAAGAAACTAGTTGCTAGCCAGCTTCTACAATTTACCACCATCTCTCATCTTGCATAAGGTTACAAATAACTAAACTACAAATGCAATATATGACCACAGATAGGAAAGAATCTTAAATCAACTAACCTCAAGAATTCGACGCCATTCTTTTCCAATTTGCTGCAGCACATGTAAAAACAAACACCAAATGAAGATTATCAGCCTTGTGTGAAACGAAGCTGAGCAAGAGGATGCGGACAAGGTTAGTTTCTAACAACCTGAGCAGGGGATGTTCCCAAGACATATCTTCTGACAAAGACGAAATAGGAAGCATAGGCAAAATAAGATAAGGTATCAGAAAAACAAGAGGAGGAACAGAGATCAGAAAAACTGACCTTATGCAACACAATATCAAAAGGACCCTGTTCTGAAAGAGGCCTATTCTGATCTATCGCCACAAACAATATTCCCTTATTCCTGAACAAAAACAATGAACCACACACTTTGTCAATACAGTGAGGATCAACAATGTCAGAAGCGAAACTTGCCAAATAGACAAAGGATATACAGTAAGTAAACTAAGTTCAAGGATCGATAAAGCTAAACATAACTCATAATACACAATACTTTGAAATACAATACTAACACAGGGCCCATATGTGCTTTTTACATATACACAAATACCCATTCGAATAAGATTATCTCCATGAATGTAGGTCAAATGATCTGATATAAATCCTTCTCATCCGAAGAACCACGTGGAAGTATGTAACTTCCGGGCAACGAAGACAAAATCTCCGAGAAAATTTGCAGAGAAACAATATATAAAACCATTATATCAAAGAATATAAAGTGGAAGATTCCAAAAACTACTGGGTAAAAATCAAACGGAAAACAATTTAATAGTGAAAAGAATATTCTTCAAAAACTAATTTAAAAATTGAATCACGAAAGCCATCAAATCCATTTAACAAATATGCATGACGAATTTATGAAGCAAAAAAAACAAAAGTTAGGGTTTAAACCAGAATCAAACCTAGCTAAACCTTCGAATTTTGGCTGCAAAAAGCTCTTAATCTTCTTTGACGTAAGAGCATAACCTACAACAATCGATCTCTTCTCCGACTGATGAGGAAACTCATCGATTCCTAACAAAGACGGCGACAATGTCTCCTCCTCCTCTTCTTCCATTTCTCGACCTCCGTTCATCACAAGCTCTTCGTCTTCAATCACCTCATCTTCCGTCAGTTTCATCTTCCGATTTTTCGAAGATCAATCACAAGGAAAATCGGGAAAACTTTAAGAAAAGGATTCGGGAAGAGAAGAATGGCGAGATTGGAGGAAGAAATTTTCTGAGGTAAGATGCGTTCACGACGGAATAAAAATTGGGATCGGTTTAACCGGACCGGGTCAGGATCCGAAAGATTGGAGTCGGAGCCTGTGACACTTTTGAGGGTGTGAGAAAGTATGGAGTGATTTGAAAGGGAAGGCCAAGTTTTGTGTGTTGGGTGTAAAACATATATAAAAAGGCGAGCATGTGCTCACATATAATACACACACGTGTTTAATTGTTGATTTTTTTGTTTGAGATATCTTATCATAAAAAGACAATATCCCACAAAAAAAAAGTGCCAAGTTTAATTTACATTACTTATATGTTTTATATGTTGGAGGCGGGTCTCCGAACGACAAGAATTAGCCACATCACCAATACACTTCAGGTTGATGGGTCTTGCCAATGAACATTCCAGGCAAACGGGCTTTGCACGGTCCATAAGTCCGCCACGACACAACATTAATTGTACGCCATCTAACATTAGCAAAGGATAGGCGAGAGAGAGAAAACTCTAGTGAAAGACTCTCTATAAAAGATAAGGAAGACTCAAACAAGAGGGCATGAACCATCCGCCACAAACTTGGAACCCTAATTTTTTACTCAAAATTATAACCGAGTTTTGGCCTCGCCACTCTTGTAATCACTCATCTTTGCTATTTAATAAACAAAATCTTCTATCTCATTTGCTCTTTAATCTATGTGCTAAACCATGCACAAACATTATAGTTTATATCTTAAAGTAGTCATAACATTAAACACTGAAATCATATATATTCTGTAAATACTCGCATCGATATGACAAAGAAAATATTCGGTTTCCTTACGGTTGAGCCTTTGTCTCTGGTTTAAATCTCGTTCGTGTGTAGCTTGTTTATGTAGTGATGTTTGTTTGGTGCGTTTTAGAGATCCTTCGTCGGAGAGGAGAGTCCGTCGATCGTAGGGGTCCTTGTCGCCTCCACATGGCCGTTGGTGAGAATAGTGTGGCTCTGTCTAGTTTTCTTTTGTCTCAGTGCTTTTTGGATTGCGTGTCCCAAGATAAGCCCTTTATGTCATCAACTTTGCTACATTGGCAATCTGGCCAGTCTCTCTGGCTTTGTTCACGGACAAAGCTCTTTCTCTCTTTGCGTTGGTGCCTCCCTCACCTTCTTCTCCTTGCCGTGGTTTTGGGCATATAGAGGTATCTAATATTATCTAGTTTTGTTTAATTTAAGTTTAGACTGTACTATTTAGATCTAGGGTTTGGCTTAAGTTATTCTTAATCGGTTCCTTTGATTAAGGTATATGCTTTGTTAGGTTTCTCCTCTGTCTTAGAAATTCTTGTCTAAAATTTGATGGAACTTTAGGTTGTGGGATTCTATTCCCCTTTGTTCTCTGCTATATCTGTTTCTAATCTCGTTGGATTGAGTGTTGATGCTTGTGGTCCTCCGATTTGGAGTTTGGTCTTGTTACCTAGCTCATGTGGTTTTTATCAGCTTTGGAAATTTCAAATGTGAGTCTCTTTTTCTCTAGAGGAAGCCACTCTAAGTGACTCAGGCCATTGTCTTTGGTAGGAATCTCGTTGTCGGAATGTCGTTCGGGAACTCTTTAGATGATATTTAGGTCTTGATACTTCGGGTTTGATTTTATCAATAGGATAGCTTCAAATCATCCTCTTTGTATTGTGGGATTGATTGCTTTTGTTGTTCTCTAAGTGGTTCATTGTTGATCTCTTAAAGTTGTAATTTCCATTCCTTATATATTTTAGATTCACATGAAAAAAAAACAAAGAAAATATTCGAATAGTTAGAAAAATGGAGAAACCGAACAAAGTACAATATTCATGTTAATAGTGAAGATCAGAGATAATATAACAATGACCGTTGACTACATTGGAGACCATATTTTTGTCGGCTTCATCCTGTCAAATCTATTGGTCATGTTTTCGAGTGTACACAATCTATAGAACCATGACTTTTTAGTATTGCAAATATTTAATGTGAATAACTGTATTTTATTTGATAATACATATATCTAAATAGTTGTATATACATCACGAAGCGAGTAGCCATGGAAACAAAAAGTGCCATGTGTAAAAGGCAATTCTAAAAACGATTTTCTAGGTCATTTTTTTTTCGAACCGATTTCTCACTGACCACCTCTAATAAAGACAAATAAGAAAAAGGTCAAACAGATTGTACGACCGTGATATGCCTTGGAAAGCATTCATAAGGAAAAAGAAAGGTCTCGATACAGGAAAACAGAGCAGCTAATATCAGCTGGGAATTACTTAACACTGAGAAGATAGAAATGCGACAGTTGGACATTTGTTGGTATTATAGAATACTCTCTGTAAAGATATTAGGAATCTTGTATCAGTATTATATAAACTGAGTTAGAACAATATTTGGACTCAAGCCGGTATTCGTGAATTGTATATTGTAGTCTCTCTCTCTCTAAAAAGAAATAACACAGCAATTCATCTCTTATCGGACTCGAATTCATAATAATTGGTGCGGTATTGAGCTGACTTCATGCCGGCAATTACACGTTCTTCTGATTTGAGCTCGGCCATGGATATCGAAGCCAGGGTTGGTGCAGTTGAATCCAAACTCGCACAAATTGAAGATTGTATGGGAGTAGCGGATCTTGAGAGGCAAGAAGCTAATCGTTTGGCTGAGGAACGCCACGTGACGCTGAGCAATCAACTTTTGTCTATCTTTCATCATCTTACGTCGCCGGAGACTGTGATTCCGCCACCACCTTCGCCATCTGTTATCGCTGCCGATAACCATTCTCGTCCGCCTGTTCACGAACAAAATCTGCATAGCCAATCATCTTCCCATGCTCGCAATTCGATGGATGTTGTTTCTGTTATGCCGACTCGAGAGACACTATTAAAGAAGATAGATTTACCTATTTTCGATGGGTCCGACGTACATACTTGGTTAAGCCTCGTCGAACGATTCTTTGCCCTCGGAGGATATTCAAATTCAGAGAAATTCGACCTCGTTTCCTTGGGATTGTCAGGCAAGATTCTGAGTTGGTATGATTGGGAGGTTAGTAGAGCTCCTTTCACGGATTGGGAAGATTTTCGGGTCAAATTTTTGCTGCGTTTTGGGTGTAGTAGCACTGTTGTTCCGGTTGATCGCCTTCACAACTTGGTCCAACATGATTCAATAGAAGATTATGTAGAGGAATTCCAGCGTTTATGTGCTCCAATGACGGATTTACCTGATCGCCATCAAATCGCTATCTTTAAAAAGGGATTGAAACCTGAATTGCAAACCATTATCAAGTTTCTCAAGCCCCAATCTTTACCTGAAATGATCGGTTTAGTTCTGGATATGGCTCCGGATATAATGTCTCAAATTATTAGTTCTGCATTGGCTTCTGGTTTAGCTTCTGAGTCTGCTGTCCATACTTCTGCTTCTGGTACTTTTCGAACCAAACAGATCTCCTCTTCTCCATCCAATTGGAAGTCTAGAAACCAGTCTTCAGGTGCAATGATGGATTCGAGTTATTCACAGACGGGTTCAGTCCAACACGCCAAACCTCGAGGCAGACGCAATTTGTCACCTGCTAAGTTTGAGGAGAAGCGTAAGAACCGACTCTGCTTTAAATGTGATGCTCCTTGGACCCCTCACCATTGTTGCCCACGAAGTGAATTACAGGTTATGTTGCTTCTCCATGATTGTGAGTTTTTACTGCAGGATGGTACTTCTGATAATGAAGTGGATGAGGAAATCCTCTTACAACCTCAGTGTTGTCGGTTCTCATTGAGTGCATTCTTGGGTCAAGACTCCCCTCGCACAACAAAGCTTCGAGGACTGATTGGTAAAACTGAGATAGTTGTTTTAATCGATAGTGGGGCTACTCACAACTTTATTACACCAGAGTTAGTGCAACGTTTGCGGTTAAAGTCTCGTTATGTTCCAAAGTGTGCAGTATCGTTGGGAAACGGAGTTGTGGTGAACAGCTATGGTATCTGCCCCCGAGTCAATTTCTCCTTAACATCGGTAATGTTTGAGGCCGATTTTATTACACTGGAACTCGGGAGCACTGACCTGATATTAGGGGTTCAATGGCTGCGTACGTTTGGTGTGTGTGAATGTGATTTTGAGGAACAGATGTTGGCTTTCAACTATAAAGGTCAACGGGTTACCCTTTTTGGTGATCCTTCTCTTCATGATTACGGCATTCCCTTTCGGAAAGTAGCGGTCAATACTTCCCTGTTGTTGCCTGATGAGTGTACTTCTTATTCTTCTGATTTTTCCTGTACCTTATCACCTCGGGTTCCTAAGGTTTTGCAGTCTTTACTGACCAATTTTGGATTGATTTTTACTGAACCTCAATCTTTGCCTCCTTATAGGGGTCATGAGCATGCTATCAACTTGATCCATGGAGCTACTCCTGTCAGCATCAGACCATACCGATACCCACATGCTCAGAAAATTGAAATGGAAACGCAGGTTCAAGCAATGTTGGATAAGGGACTTATACGCCCCAGTCACAGCCCATATTCCAGCCCAGTCTTGTTGGTTCCTAAGAAGGATAATTGCTGGCGTTTCTGTGCTAATTATAGGGCTTTAAATCGTGTTACTATCCCATATAAGTTTCCAATTCCAGCCATTGATCAATTGTTAGATGAGCTTCGCGGATCCTGTGTTTATTCTAAGTTGGATTTGCGTTCTGGTTATCACCAGATACGGATGAAAGATTTTGATATTGAAAAGACTGCGTTTAGGACATTTGATGGGCACTTCGAGTTTGTAGTTATGCCCTTTGGCCTGACAAACGCACCAGCTACGTTCCAACGTTTGATGAACACACTCTTCCGACCTTTCCTTCGGAAGTTTGTCTTGATTTTTTTTGATGACATACTCATATATAGTCAGTCCTTACAGCAGCATTTAGACCATCTTTCTTCTATCTTCCAAACTTTACAGAACCATCAATTGTATGTGACACAGTCCAAATGTGTTTTCTTGACAGATAGCATCGATTATTTGGGCTACATTATCTCAGTGGAGGGTGTCTCTACGGATCCAAGTAAGAACGCAGCTATAGTGAATTGGCCAACACCAAGAAACATCAAAGCACTCAGGGGATTTTTGGGCTTAACCGGGTATTACCGACGCTTTGTTCGTCATTATGGCATGATTGCTCATCCACTTACTGCCCTGCTTAAGGACAAATTTCACTGGTCAACGGAAGCTCAGACTGCTTTCGATACCCTTAAACAGGCAATGATTAACGCTCCTGTTTTGGCACTCCCACACTTCTCGAAGCTGTTTATAGTAGAGTCCGATGCCTCAGGTTTTGGTGTTGGTGCAGTATTAATGCAAGGTAATAGTCCAATCGCATATTATAGCCATGCTTTGACTGATAAAGAGCAGTGTAAACCTATATATGAGAGGGAATTGATGGCCATTGTCTTTGCTGTCTTGAAATGGAAACACTATCTTTTTGGTCACAGATTTGTTGTTCGAACTGATCAAAAAAGCCTTAAGTTTTTGTTGGAACAGCGTGAGATTTGTATGGATTATCAACGTTGGTTAACAAAGCTTTTGGTCTATGATTTCACCATCGAGTATAAACCAGGTATAGAGAATAAGGCAGCCGACGGTCTTTCTAGGAGTGTGATTCCTGTTGATAATCACACATCAACCTCTCTCTTGGCACTGTCGATGCCTACATCACTTGACTTACAGAAACTTCATCAAGAGATTGAGGCTGATTCTGCTATTAAACAGTTGGTAACACAAGTGCAGGCTGGGACATTACCCGCAGCTCTGTATACCATTCGTGACAAGCATCTTTTCTATAAGGGCAGGCTTATGATCCCAGCTACATCTGCATTTATTCCCCTCATCCTGTTTGAGTTTCATGATTCGGTAATTGGTCATGCTGGTGTTTTGCGAACTTTAAAGCGAATCCAGACTCAGTTTCATTGGAAGGGCATGAAAGCATCGATAGAGAAATACATTGCAGAGTGTACTACTTGTCAAACACATAAGTACAGCACCCTTTCTCCTGCAGGTTTGTTACAACCTCTCCCTATACCTGATCAGGTTTGGTCACACATTGCTATGGATTTCATTGAGGGACTTCCTTTATCTGGTGGTGTTAATGTCATATTTGTCGTGGTTGATCGTTTGAGTAAATATGGACACTTTATTGGCCTTCGACATCCATTCACAGCAGCGGATGTGGCCCAACGCTTTACAAAGGAAGTCATAAGGCTTCATGGAACACCTCAGTCCATTGTATCAGATAGGGATAAGATATTCCAGAGTTCGTTTTGGAAGGAATGTCATCGTTTGTCACAGACCAAGCTTCGTTTTACTTCAGCTTATCACCCTGAATCAGATGGACAATCAGAAGTCTTAAACCGCACACTGGAAACTTATCTTCGTTGTTTTGCTTCAGCTCATCCTAAGAAATGGTTCTTTTTTCTGCATTGGGCTGAATATTGGTATAATATAGCCTTTCACACTGCATTGAAGACAACACCTTTCAAGGTGGTGTATGGGCGTGAACCACCGACTTTGTTGCCTTATGAACAGGGGACTACTCCTAACTTCGACTTGGAGTCATCGTTTCAGGAAAGGGATCTTATGCTTCAGGACATTAAGCATTCCCTTCAGAGAGCTCATGATGTTATAAAGAATGCAGCTGATAAGCATAGGCGGGATTTGGAGTTCCGTGTTGGTGATTCAGTTTTTTTAAAACTCAGACCATACCGCCAAAACTCAGTAACAAAACAACTTTGCTAGAAGCTCTCCGCCAAGTATTATGGGCCTTTTGAAGTTGCAGAGAGAATTGGGAAGGTCGCGTACAGACTACGGTTACCAGCTTCTTCTCGAATCCATCCCGTCTTCCATGTTTCTCTACTTAAACCCGTATTGGGACGTCATCATTCGGTAAATCCTCTTCCCACAGCATTGAATGATGCCGATGAGTTTGTTATTGAACCACAGGACATAATTGATACTAGATACAATGCTGAAGGTCACTTGGAAGTTTTAGTTCATTGGTTAGGTTTGCCCAGTCATGAGGACAGTTGGATTGAAATGAGGGATTTGGTTCAGCAGTTTCCAAGTTTCGAGCTTGAGGACAAGCTTTGTCGAAATGGGAGGGTGGTTGATATGCCTTGGAAAGCATTCATAAGGAAAAAGAAGGGTCTCGATACAGGAAAACAGAGCAGCTAATATCAGCTGGGAATTACTTAACACTGAGAAGATAGAAATGCGACAGTTGGACATTTGTTGGTATTATAGAATACTCTCTGTAAAGATATTAGGAATCTTGTATCGGTATTATATAAACCGAGTTAGAACAATATTTGGACTCAAGCCGGTATTCGTGAATTGTATATTGTAGTCTCTCTCTCTAAAAAGAAATAACACAGCAATTCATCTCTTATCGGACTCGAATTCATAATAGACCGCCGCAGAACTTCCCTCAGTGTGTCCACAAGGAATCCCAGGTCCCAATTTTGTTGGAAGTGACGTGGAGTCTTCTCATGCTTCACAAAAGTCTGATGACTCCTGTTTTGAGTTGAGCTTGTCCTCTGCTCCTTCGTCTCTTGTAGATAACCCTTCTACCCCGACTTCTGTTTGCGCCAATTTTAGTAAAAGTTGATACAACCTGTAAATCCCAATTCTCTCCGATTAACTGTGGAGCTCCTAATAAAACCCAAAAAGTTTATATGAGGATCGATCCATCTTCCTTGAGGGTTGGGCCTGAGTCTAATGGACTCAATTTGAACTCCGGCCCATTTGTGGAATCATGAGCTTGGGCTTAGCTCATGGCCCATAAGCTAATCTGAAACAGATTAGTAAATTCTGTTAGTCTGTTGAAATATATAAAAAAGATCAAAATCATATAGGTTGTTGTATTGATTTTGATCGAACTCATTCTGTAACACCAAAAAAAAAAATTAGTGAATTCCAGGTGAAGAGAGATACCTGAAGAGAGATGTACCTCATTCATGAGGGAACTCTATAATCTGTTGGTGTCAATCTCGTTTTCTTGCTTGCTTGAACTCTAGCTCAAAGAGAACTCAATAGTCTTCATTACTTGTGCTTGTATCATGATCTGAGCTTGATCATAGAAAGAAACGTGAAGTTAGCAATCTGTCTTCAACAAGTGGTATCAGAGCTCTAGGTTGGAGGATCAGAGGAAGAAAGACAAACATTGGTCACGTTGATTACCGCGAAAGGAAGACAAAGACTGGAGATCTGTTTCATCGGTGAAGGAGATATCGCCGAATCGAATCAAGATCTTCATCGGAGCTTAGTTCTAATAAGAAGAAGCATATCGCAACTCCAAGAAGCATACCGCAGCTCCAAGAGGTATATCGAAGCTCGAAGAAACATCGCTTCTGCAAAATCAACCAATCAGATTCAAGACACGCGAAATCTGATTCACAAATTGAATAAGATTTTCTAATCTCATCTTGTGTTAATTCATCAATTAACAATAAATTCTGTAGACTCATTCGGTTTTAAGATTCTGTTAAATCTCGAGTTGATAATTCTGCAGGTTATCATCTTAAAAATTTAAGAGTATCGGACTGGAGGCTACACCAGGGAAGTTTGAGGTTGAAAAATTCAATAGAAAAGGTGATTTTGGTCTGTGGAAGTACAGAGTTCTTGGTCAGTTTAAAATACACGGTTTACTATCTGTTATCGAAGATCCACCAGAGAAATTTGTGACCACTCAGAAGTCTTCTGATGACAGTAAGGATAGTAAGGAGGAAGTGAAAGTAACAGATGCAAACTGGGCCATAAAAGATAAACAGGCAAGAAGTTTACTTGGACAATGTGTCACAGATGTGGTACTGAGAAAGATTATGAATGAGCCAACAGCTCATGGACAATGGAAAGCACTAGAAAGGGATTATCAAACAAAGACGCTTCCAAACAGAATCTATCTCAAGAAACAATTTTCTTGTTTCAAGATGGAAGAGGACAGAACGATAGAAGAGAATGTTGATGCATTTCTTAAACTAGTTGTTGATCTTGCTAGTCTAAATGTCAAGATAGATGATGAGGATCAAGCAATCTCACTCCTAACAAGCCTGCCACCAGCTTATGACCCTTTAGTTCACACCCTTCAATTTGGTGCAAAGATGGATTCTCTAACCATGGATGATGTGATAACAGGAGCGTATTCTATGGAAGCCAATCTGAAACAAAAAGGGGTTTACAACAACAAGAAGAATATAGCAGAAAGGCTGGTAACAGATGGTAGAGGTAGGTCAGAAAGCAAAAATGGAAAAGGATCAAGAAAAGGTAAAGGCAGATCAAAGAGCAGAGGGAGATCTCGTTCAAAAGGAAAACAACAGGATGAGAAAGCTGAAAAAGCAAGATCATGCTGGGTTTGTGGAGATGAGAATCACTGGAAACGTGATTGTCCACAGAGAAATAAACAGAGAAACAAGGATTCAGCAAATCTGGCAATCATTGATACAGACTCATCAGCACTTACGGTCAGTCTAATTGCATCGTCTGATGATTGGGTACTAGATTCTGGATGCACCTTCCATATAACGCCAAGGAAAGAGTTACTTACTGATCTGGTGGAGTACAAGGGGAACAAAGTATACATGGGTAATAACACATGGTGTGAAGTCAAGGGAATAGGCAAAATAGAGATTAAGAATCCAGATGGAACAGTGATCATTCTAGATAAGGTCAGATATGTTCCAGATATGGGAAGAAATCTCATATCATACAGACAGTTGGAAGACTTAGGCTGTAGTTATAAAGGAGAAAACTACAGGATACAGTTCTATCAGAAAGGAAATGAGTTTATTGCTGGAGCATACAGGAATGGAATTTATTATCTGGAAGGACAAGTAAAGTCATCAGAGGTTAATATTGCTAAAACCAGTATAGATATCACGAGAAAGTGGCATCAAAGACTTGGACATATGGGAAAGAGATCAATGGAGACTTTGGTCAGAAAGGGGTGTTTAAAGAAAGATGAAGTGAAGAATCTGAGTTTCTGTGATGCATGCGCAATGGGGAAAACTCACAGGTTGAGTTTTCAAAGGGCGAAGCACACAACTAAATGTATTCTAGAATACATTCACTTAGACTTGTGGGGTTCGCAAAACATAACTCCAAGCATCTCTGGTGCACAATACTTCATCACTTTTATAGACGATTTTTCAAGGAAAGTCTGGATAAAGTTCTTGAGAAAGAAGAGTGAAGCTTTCAAAGCATTCACAGATTGGAAGACTTTAATTGAAAATCAAACAGGTAAAAGAATCAAGTGCCTAAGGACTAACAACGGACTTGAATATTGTAATCTACAGTTTGATGATCTATGCAAAGATTCAGGGATAAAAAGGCACAGAACATGCACATACACGCCACAACAGAACGGAGTCTCACAACAAATGAATCGAACAATAATGCAAAAAGTTAGGAGTATGTTGTCTGATTCAGGTCTAAGTGAGAAGTTCTGGGCTGAAACAGCTAACACAGCTGTCTACTTGATAAATAGGTCTCCATCAGCTTCAGTAGACTTTGAAATTCCAGAAGAAAGGTGGTCTAAGTCTAAGCCAACATACAATCATCTGAAAGTGTTTGGATGTATTGCTTATGTACATACGATTCAGGACAAGTTGAACCCTAGAGCTACAAGAGAAGTATTCTTAGGTTATGGCCCTGAGGCAAAAGGGTATCGTGTATGGCTAATAGAAGAAAGGAAACTATCAATCAGTAGGGATGTGATCTTTAACGAAGAAAGGATGTACAAGGAATATTGCACAGAATCTAAAGCTAATCAAGAAGGAAAACATCACCCAGGTAATAAGGTCAAGAAACATGTAACATTCAGGACGGAACTTGAAGAGATACTGGGAGACAATCTTCAGAGTGAAAGAACTACAGAATCAGGTGGAGACACCTCAGGTTCATTGACACAAAGCTCAGGTGGAGAAGACTCGGGCTCAGTATCAGAAGGTTCAGTATCTGTTCCAGAAAATGACAGTGAACTACAGGATCAAGTTGTGTCAGACTCAGAAGATGATGAAACAGAAGATTCAGAGAAAGGAGTTGATACAGAAAGTAGCTCAGGATCATCTCGAAGTACAGACTTAAGGGATTATCTCCTAGCCAGAGATAGAAAAAGGAGGGAAATCAAGCCACCATCAAAATTCGAAGATGCTAACATTGCAGCATATGCACTCTCAAGTGCAGAAGAAATATGCACTCAAGAACCAAAGACGTTTTCAGAGGCATAGAGAAGCAAAGACAAAGATAAGTGGATGAGTTCTTCAGATGAGGAGATGGATTCTCTAATTCGTAATCACACATGGGATCTTGTGGAGAAACCTAAGTCACAAAAGGTCATTGGATCAAGTGGTTGTTCAAACTTAAACCAGGTATACCGAATGTTGAAAAACCTAGGTATAAGGCTAGATTAGTGACAAAGGGATACTCACAGACAGAGGGTATTGACTACAATGAAGTCTTTGCCCCAGTAGTCAAACACATATCAATCAGGTTACTACTATCTATAGTGGTGAACTTTGATATGGAATTAGAGCAAATGGATGTAAAGACTGCGTTTTTACATGGAACTTTACAAGAAAGGATCTATATGAGTCAGCCAGAGGGGTATGTGGTTGAAAATATGGAAGATAAAGTGTGTCTTCTCAGAAAATCTCTATATGGACTTAAGCAGTCCCCTAGAGAATGGAATTAGAGATTTGATAGTTTCATAGTGAGTCATGGATTCACTAAGAGTCAATACGATCCATGTGTGTATGTTAAGGGAAGATCTTTAGGTGAAAGAATATATCTACTTCTCTACGTCGATGATATGTTAATAGCGTCAGTTAACATGAATCAGATTAGTAAGCTAAAGAGGATCTTAAGTAAAGAATTTGAGATGAAGGATTTGGGACAGGCAAGGAAAATCCTAGGGATGGATATAATCAGAGATAGAACTAAAAACACTTTAGTTCTTTCTCAGAGTGATTATATCAATCATGTTCTACGGCTATTTGGTATGGATAAATCAAGACCAGTTCAGACACCAATTGGTTCACAGTTTAAACTACAGAAATTGACTCCAGATCAAGAAATTGAACAGCAGAAAATCATGGAAGACATACCTTATTCCAGCGCCGTAGGATGTCTCATGTATGCAATGGTTGGCTCTCGTCCAGACCTCGCATACGCAATAGGATTGGTTAGTAGGTACATGGGGAAACCAGGAAAAGAGCACTGGTTAGCTGTTCAATGGATAATGCGTTATCTAATTGAAGCAGCAGATCTAAATCTAACGTTTAAGAAGCAATCAGAGTTTAAAATTAAAGGATATTGCGATGCGGACTATGCTAGTGACAGAGACAGATGCAGATCAATCACAGGTTTTGTTTTTACAGTTGGAGGTAATACTGTAAGCTGGAGATCAAGACTTCAACAAGTAGTAGCCCTATCTACCACCGAATCTGAGTATATAGCTCTATCAGATGGATGCAGAGAAGCGGTATGGCTAAAAGGTATAACAGAAGAACTAGGCTACAAACAAGAAGCAGTAGAGATATACAATGACTCTCAAAGTGCTATTCACTTAGCTAAAAACCGTATGAGCAGCAAGAGAACTAAACACATAAAAGTTAAGTTCAACTATGTCAGAGAAGCTATCGAAGAAAATCAGGTAACAATCCTAAAGATTCACACATCGAAGAACCCAGCAGACGCAATGACAAAAGTGTTACCTGGACAAAAGTTCTTCGATTGCATGTCGAGTTTGAACATGCAAAAGGCCTGAGAGAGATCTCAGGGAAAGGGTTTCACTTCTGGAGCTTTGACGGTGAAACCCTTCAGCTCATCGATCAGAGATGTTGATGAAGCTGGCTGCTCTTATCTCACAGAAGGAAGAATGAAAAGTTTTCTTCTTTTGGGTTAAAGGGAAAGGAGATAAAAGAAAGAAAGAGTTTTCCGGTGACTTGGAGAACATCGGGGAAGGAAAAAGGGGAGCTTGTCACTCTGGAGATGAATTTTTCCTCACACAGACGGCGAAGTAGGATTCAGACAGGAAGGAGAGAAAGAAGGATCGAGGTGGAGATTTGTGAGGATCGATCCATCTTCCTTGAGGCTTGGGCCTGAGTCTAATGGACTCAATTTGAACTCCGGCCCATTTGTGGAATCATGAGCTTGGGCTTAGCTCATGGCCCATAAGCTAATCTGAAACAGATTAGTAAATTCTGTTAGTCTGTTGAAATATATAAAAAAGATCAAAATCATATAGGTTGTTGTATTGATTTTGATCGAACTCATTCTGTAACACCAAAAAAAAAATTAGTGAATTCCAGGTGAAGAGAGATACCTGAAGAGAGATGTACCTCATTCATGAGGGAACTCTATAATCCGTTGGTGTCAATCTCGTTTTCTTGCTTGCTTGAACTCTAGCTCAAAGAGAACTCAATAGTCTTCATTACTTGTGCTTGTATCATGATCTGAGCTTGATCATAGAAAGAAACGTGAAGTTAGCAATCTGTCTTCAACAGTTTAGTCTTTTCCCTCATAGCCAGCAAGGGTCAATTCTGAAGGCGAATATCAACCGCCTACTACAGTTTCTTCTTCGAATATTGATGCAATTGAAAAATCTGAAAAAATCTCTGAGGTAGCTTCCCCTAAGGATGAGAAGAAATCATTTGCTAGTGAGACTAAAACCTCTCTGGAAGATGGGTGAGCATGTTAACCATGTTTCACGAGTGCTATTAATATTGATTTATGATGATAATATTGAGCATGCAAAGAATGAATTCCATGAATTTCTATTTGCTCAATTCCATGGTACAACTCCAGACATGGGACACATTATAGGCGTGGTCAATGCTCTTTGGGCTCGCTCGGATGCTCGTATATTTGTACACAAGTTGGGTGAAGGCTTGTTTCTGCTTTTGGTTCCAAATCCTATAACCCGATCGATTCTTCTTGCTTGGAATCTATGTAATATTGCTGGTCATGGTATGTTCATCTCCAAATGGTCTCCTGGTTTCACGCCAAAGGAAGCTCCTATCCCCTATGCTTAGATTACGGTGGAGCTTATAGGAGTTCTGTATTTGCTTTTCAATAAGGAAAGTCTTTGTAAAATTGCCTCTGTTGTGGGGATCATAAGGCTTTACAACCTGAAACGAAAACAAAAACTAATTTTGAAGTGGCAAAAATGCTAGTTGAAGTTAACCTCCTCAAGAATTTGGCTTCTAAGATAATCTATGCCTATAGTAATGGTAAGGAGTTTGAGATTATTGTCTTGTATCCTTGGCTTCCATCCACATGTGTCAAAAGAAATGAACTCAAGTATCAGCCTGCAATTGGGTCTTTAGTAAACCACCGCTCCAAAAGTCATCCTAAAGACATTTAGAACAATGTGGCTCGGAAGGAGCACACCCCTCTGAGAGTTGTCACTCCAAATCCAATTATTGAAGCTTACCAGGTGGTGAAGGAGATTGTTTCTACCTCAAACCTACCTCCTATCTGTACAGTTCCTGCAATAATCATCCCAAGCACAAATTCTCGTGCATTGGCAGTCGACCGGACCAGTCTCTGCTTCTAAAACTACTTCTTATGTAGCTGTAATAGAGGTAGAAAGAGCCATTACAACTCCCCTAGCTGTTCATTCAGAAGAATTGAATAAGGTTGCACAAAATTCAGTCAAGAAGGGGAAATGAGTTGTTTTGCAGCCTACTCCCAATCCAATTGTTAAGTTTGGTACTCCCTCTGCTATGGGTGTATTTTTTGCGCCTCAGGTCACGTGTGCACCTAATAAATCAATACAAAAGTTTTCCTTAACAGCTCCCAATGATCCTTTTGTCCTAGTTACTCGGAAGTCTAGCAGCCGCAAGGCTGCGAGAACTCAATAATCATCTAACCATTACGTTTTTGGGTGGAATGTTAGATGACTAAATAGTAGTAGGAGGCAGTCTATGACCAAGGCTTGGATCAATTACCATAAGCCACTTTTGGGTGCATTTTTTGAAACTAAGGTACAGTCGGGTAATGCGAAAAGGTTGTTGAAAGCAATTTCGGTTGGATGGAATTTTATTGGGAATTTTGAGTTTTCAGATACAGCAAAGATTAGCATGGTTTGGGACCCTCGACTATCAGCTATAATTTATGCAATTTCACAATAGATGGTAACTTGTGGTGTTTTCTTTTTGGCAGAGAATATCAACTTAATAGTGTCATTTGTGTATGTGTTCAATCAGGTTGATCAGAGAGTTGAGTTATGGCAAGAACTATGGAATCTTCTTTCTACCTCTCCACTAAGTTGTTCTCCATCGGCAGTCATCAGTGACTTTAATTAAAACTTGCGAGCTAGTCACCATTCCAGATTTCCAGATTCTGAGATAGATACGAGTGGCATATCTGATTTTGAGTTTGCAATACATGATGTAAATTTATTTGAGGCATTGGTTCAGGGTCTTCCATTTACTTGGTGGAACCGCATAGCTGAGGATCCTATATCTATTCATATCGATCATGCTTTGATAAATGAATTTGGGCACATTTGTTTCTAGATGCGTTTACGAATTTTCTAGAACCAGGTCAATCTGGTCATTCTCCTTGTGTATTTGTAATCCCAGCAGTTCAAAGAAAGGCTAAGAAATCCTTTAGGTATTTTAGTCATGTGGCAGATCACCCTTCCTTCCTTGAGCAGTTCATGCGGAATGGCAGTCGCAGAATATCACAGCTCGGCTCAATTAAGCTGGTAAGGTCACTAAAGTTGTACAACACATAAACAAAACTTACTATAGTGGTATCTCTGAGAGAGTAAAGGCACATGAAAGTATTGTGCTGAATTTGCAGCGGCAACTTCTAGCTTCACCATAAGCCATTATTGCCACTAGGGAGGCAGTTGCAAGAGAAGCTTGGGACAAACTTCTTATTGCATAAGAAAAATTTGATAAACAAAAGTCCAGGATACGTTGGTTGGAGCTTGGAGAAAGAAATAGTGCTTTTTTCCACATAGTGGTTACTCAACGAAATTAACAAAATCATATTCACTACCTAAAGGATGATGTTGGAGGAAGGTTTTTGGAAGTGTAAGACCTAAAATTGCATGTTGAGACTTATTTTAAGTTAATCTTTAGAGATACATATATGGTTGCTTCACCTTTTTCAGTTTCTGAACTTCAGGAAATCATTCTGTTCAAATGCTCCGAACTTGATTCGGCCACTATGACGAGGCTAGTCCAGGAGGAAGAGATTAGACAAACTCTATTTGCTATGCAATCTGGAAATTGTTCTGGTTATGACGGTTTTCTTTTAGAATTCTATAAGTTAACTTGGCAAGTGGTGGGGAGTGATCTTATTGGAGTTGTGACCGAATTTTTTGTATCAGGGAGGCTGCTTAAGTGTTTGAGTAATACTGCCATTTGTCTGATTTCAAAAACCCCTTAGGCATGTCAACTTAGTGACTTTCAGCCTATAAGTTGCTGTAACTTGGCTTACAAAGTGATCGCCAAAATTCTGGCAAACAGATTGAAGCAAATCATGTAGAAATTTAATTCTCCAAACCAAGTTGCTTCATGAAAGGAAGGGGTTTGGGAGAGAATGTACTCCTAGCATCGGAGGTGGTGAATAATTATGACAAACCGACTACAACAAATTGTACAATGCTTAAGATGCATATTCACAAAGCTATTGATATGGTATGCTAGCATTTTTGCTCAAGACATTTGAAGCATTAGAGTTTCCAAGGTTGTTTATCAATTGGGTGAAGGAATGTGTCTCTTCTCCAAGATTCTTGGTTTTGTTAAAAGGTGAATTGGCAGGTTTCTTTCCAGGCAAAAAAAGCCTCCGACAAGGAGATGCTCTTTTGCCTTATCTCTTCCTATTGGTAATGGAAGTTCACTCGAGGATGCTCGATAGAGGCTTTGCTGATGGAGTTTTTCAGGCACATCCTCTTTGTGTTACTCCTTGTCTAATGCATTTTCATTTGCATATGATCTGTTAGTCTTCCCTAATGGATCACAATAGTCTTTACAAGGCATTACTCACATTATAGAGTGGTTTCGATCAATTTATGGCCCTAATGAGTTTTTCAGGCACATCCTCTTTGTGTTACTCCTTGTCTAATCCATTTTCATTTGCAGATGATCTATTAGTCTTCCATAATGGATCACAACAATCTTTACAAGGCATCACTCACATTATAGAGCAGTTTCGATCAATTTATGGCCCTAAAATAAACCCTAAAAAATCCAAACTATACAAGGCTGGATATTCGGAGGTGGACCTCCACCTTGTGTTGCAGTTACTTGGGATTAGAAAGGGCTCATTCCCAACACGATACTTGGGTATCCCACTTAAACCAGCTAAGCTAAATTTCTCCACTCTACAACCTTTTATTGAAGTCATCACAAAACAGCTAAACTCTTAGACAAATAAGTTTCTCTCATACGCAGGTAAAATCAGAATGATCTCATCTATGATATATGGGAAAGTACTCTTTTGGAGCTAGGTTTTTGTTCTGACCGGAAGCATTCTACGCTAAGGCAGGCTCCCTATTCATAACTTTTCTATGGAAGAACTCTTCCGAATCTGCGCGAGGTGCCAAAGTCTCTTAGAAAGATATATGTAAGCCCAAGCGGGAAGGTGGAATAGGCTTAAGAATGCTTGAGGAATTTGCAACAGTTTTTTGTCTTAAACAGTTTGACAACTTTTCTCAAAGGTCTCATCTCTTGAGGTTGCTTGGTTGGATCATAATGTCTTTAGGAGAAAGAAATATTGGTTAATGGATCCTTCACCTAGATTATAATGGAATATCAGAAAGCTTACAGAAGTTAAGGATTTAATTAAACAATTCCTCTTTTGTGAAGTTGGTGATGGACGTAGAGTTTCCTTTTGGTATGTCTCTTAGACTTCATTGGGACCTCTACTTGACTTTTTGGAGATGTTGGTCCGAGTGAAATAAAGATTAATAGGCTAGCTTTTTTCAAAAATGTAATTGTCTCGGATCACTGGAGTTTTCCACTTGCAAGATCTGAACATGCGATTTCGCTTCAGGTTTATCTCATGGACACTAATATCCATGTAGTGTCTAACAGACTAGACATATATAAGTGGAGGCAAATATCTGGTGCATTTACGAACAAATTTAATACCTCCAATACTTGGGCTCAGATTCAGGTTGAATCTCCTAGCTTTCCATGGTATAAGGTAGTCAGGTTTTCTTATTATGTGCCAAGATTCTCCTTTATCCAATGGCTAGGTTTTAAGGGACATTTGAGTACAAGGGACATGTTAATTAGTTGGGGAATTAATATTTCAATAGTATGTGTGTTATGTAATTTAGCTGAGGAAACACATTCTCACTTGTTTTTTGAGTGTCGGTTCTCACATAATCTTTGGGCAAGTATGGCTCAGAAGATTACACCAAACTCTTTTCTTTCTGGCACTTTTAGCTACTTGGGTTCTTAATGTTCAGTCAACTTCAAGTCATTTTGCTAGCACCATTCTCAAGTTGTTGATGCATGTCACAATCTACACACTATGGAAAGAAAGAAACAAAAGGATATTCACTTCAGTATCATCTACCTTGAGGGCACTAAAACTTGATATACACCGCACAATACACAATAGACTCATCTCAGTCCCTCCCAAAGACCCATTTTCAACAATCTCCCTTCTTGGGTTTTACTTTGGTTATATCTCTAATTTATAAGTAGATTAAAAAAGCCTCTAGCATTCCACCTCTCTCTTTTGTAGAGATTATTCTCTCTTTTTTCCCGTAAAAAACGTTTATTAGATAAGGTGGTACAAAGTCCAAGTTGATAGATTATAACAAAGATAACTGGACCATAAAAATAAACAAGCAAAGTCCAAAGCAAACTTGTCGCCTAAGATGTGTTCTGATAAGCAGAACCACAAAAGCTTCATCAGAGAAGTTGGCCGGCAATTCACTTCTAGGTCATCCAAAAATTGTAAAACGAGTCTAATTCCTCAAACAATTTTTTTAAAATGGTTGAATCTAAACATGATCCAGCGTTGAAAACAATCTGTGAAAACCAACTTAGGCAACTCTAATTTATAGAGATTTTTTCTCCAAAAGTTAGCTAAATTCATAGCAAAACATAATCACTAGCATCACTGAAAGAAATGTATAAATTAGATCTAAAATCTGGGTGAATAGCTGGAGATGACAACAAGATCTGGATGGAAAGAATCGAAATTTATTGAAGATAAAAACTAAAAAGAAGAAGCAAACAGTAGAAAAGGAAACCAGAAAAATATTGGAACTAAAAGCTCTGCTAATCCGAGGAGAAGGTCCACATGATCACCAAAGGAGAAACAACCAAGAGTCAGAGGTATATCGGCGAAGCAGATGCAGCAGCCCGGAGAGAGATCCAAGAGATCGGTGACTAAGATGCAGATGGGGAGATGAGAGGAAAACGAAGAAAAACGGGAATAAAAAGGAACATAAGTAAAATATAATAAAAAGAGCAAAGAAAAGAGGGGACCGACGTCGGTACTGTGAAAGCCACCGCTCGCCGGCCCTAGATCTGAAGAAAATGGATGAAAAGTTTTAGAGAGAAGCGAGAGAAAAAAATTGTGAGAGATAAGCTTTTTCGTGTTCTTTCTTATTCTTTTTAATAGGATGTATATAATATTAATATAAAAACCAAAAAAAAAAGATAATACATCTATCTTCGTATTGGAGAAAAGTGAAAATCCCTCCATATACATATGACATTTTTAATTATTGACTTCTTTTCTTTATTTGTTGTTTGACTCCAAATTCATAGTCTTAGAAGTTTCGACTGAGCTCCATGCTCATCTTACCACCATCCCTCTACCAGTGCTGACGGACTTGATTGACTCCTATGGCTGGTGTACAACAAATGGTATGAAACCCTCGTTTAGCACATCACTAACTTGGTCTCAGCTACGTCCATGCTCGCGGAGAAACAATAAAGTTCCACTATCTAGTACAAGGGAGCTGTGTCACAACAGACTTTCACTCTTTAGATTTGCCACCTAGACAAATTGCCAACGAGATCAAAGCTCAGCTCAAGGGAACTTTTTGTTACTCCTTTATGTTGTCTATGCTCCAAATTCTTGGAAACTCGAGACCACTTAATGTTGCACTGCGAGTATAGAATGGCTCTATGGACCCTTGCACTTGAAAGGATAAATCTAAACCCAATCGGTTTTTCCTCTTGGGCTGTAGTCATTGCGTGAGCTGATACAAGCCAAATTGATTCACCCTCACTTATACGGAAAATCATTTTGCACAATATCATATACTCCACATGGAAGCAGCTAAATAATTCTCTGCATAATGGCCAACAAATCTCTCATACAGCTCTGTTCTAGGTGATCGACAAAGACATTAAGAATCTCATTAATGCTCGTAGAGGCAAAAGGAAATTTTCAGGCCTAATGGTCCATTGGATTGCTTAGGACTAACAGATCTAGTAGCTTGTTTTTCAATTTTTTGAGCAAGTAGCTATTTTATATCTTTTAATCCAAAATCTTTTATTTAATGATACTAACATTCCTATAAAAAAAAGACTTTCACAATAAATGTCGATATTTTACAAACTTTCTCTTAAATTTTATTTATTGTCACGTATAAAAATAAATATTATAATATTTATTGTCATTTCCTTACTTTATACTCCCTCTGTTTCATAATAGATGATGTTTAAGATTTTTACACATAGATTAAGGAATCATTTAATTTCCAATTTTTCCAACAAAACGTATTGTTTCCTAATGTATTTATTAATCTTTCAACTAATTAGAAATTAATATGTAGAATATAAATAGTCAAAACACATAAAAGGGTGATTTACTTAAATATATAAGAATAATATGAAAATTACTTAAATAGATAAAAGTTTCGAATATTACTAGAATAGTTTTTAAAATTTATAATATACTATTTTGTCCCTTTTTGATGAGTAAACAAAAATGTAATTACGAAACTGCCATTAATGAAACATGCCACGTCAGCCGCCGGGTGTGACGAAATCTACTAAACTAAATGAATGCAACATAGATGAGTTGATAAAACTTTAGTATAGTTGATCGTTCGATAATGTAGTGTATGGTAAAGTTACAGAAAACCCACGGTTGAGTTTGTTTTCTTCGTGGTCAAGTTTATAATGACCCATAGTAGAGTTAAAAGTAAGATAGTATAGAGTATGGTAAAGTTCATTTTCCTCGTGGAAAATGTAATTTATTCCCCTTGGTAGAGTTGAATGTAAGATAATATAGTTTATGGTAGAGTTCGTTTTCTCTGTTGAACATGTACTTTGTTACCTTTAGTAGAGTTAATTATACGGAAATGTAGTGTATGGTCAAGTTACAGATGACCCATGGTAGAGTTTGTTTTCTCCGTGGAACATGTACTCTGTTACCTTTGGTGGAGTTGATCATAAGAAAAAGTAGTGTATGGTCAAGTTACAGATGACCCATGGTAAAGCTCATTGTTACATTTGGTAGAGTTAATAGTAAGATAATATAGTGTATGGTAGAGTACGCTAATGTATTGTATAGTAAAGTTATATATGACGCATAATAAAGTTCATATTCCTTGTTCAAAATGAAGTTTGTTACCTTTAGTAGAGTTGATAGCACAATAATTTAGAGTTGTTACCTTTAGTAGAGTTGATAGCACAATAATGTAGTGTATGATAAAGTTATTGATGACGCATAATAGAGTTCATTTTCCTCGTTGAAATGTAGTTTGTTGCATTTAGTAGAGTTGATAACAAAATAGTGTAGTGTATGGTAAAGCTATATATGACACGTAATATAATTCATTTTTCTCGTTGAAATGTAGTTTGTTAACTCTACCAAACTGTTATGTAACTACCAAACTCTACCATTCAAGCCAGAATCAATGATATGAACACTCCTACTCATAAAAGAACTCTACTACACTAACAAACTCGTGATTAAGTCTTCTAAATTATAACCAAATTTACCAAACGATAACTTAACTCTACCAAACTATACCATTCAAGCTAGAATCAACGATACAAACTCTATACTCATAAAAGAACTCTACTATACTAATAAAACTCGTGTTGAACTCTTCTAAACTGTAACCTAACTTTACCAAACTATAACCTAACTCTATCAAACCATTACCAAGCTCTAGCGTTCAAGCCAGAATCAATGATACGAACTCTACTACTCATAAAAGAACTCTACTACACTAAAAAAACTCGTGATGAACTCTTCTAAACTATAACCCAACTTTACCAAACTATAACCTAACTCTACCAAACCATTACCAAGCTCTACAATTCAAGCCAGAATCAACGATACAAACTATACTACTCATAAAAGAACTCTACTACACTAACAAAACTCGTGATGAACTATTCCAAACTATAACCTAACTTTACCAAACTATAACCTAACTCTACCAAACTATAACCAAGCTCTACCATTCAACCAGAATCAATGATACAAACTCTACTTATAATAAAAGAACTCTACTACACTAACAAAACTCATGATGAACTCTTCTAAACTATAACCTAACTATACCAAACTATAACCTAACTTTACCAAACTCTTACCAAACTCTACCATTCAAGCTAGAATCAACAATATGAACTCTACCACTCATAAAAGAACTCTACTACACTAATAAAACTCGTGATGAACTTTTCCAAACCGTAACCTAACTTTACCAAACTATAACCTAACTTTACCAAACCATTACCAAACTCTACCATTCAAGCTAGAATCATCGATATGAACTTTACTACTCATAAAAGAACTTTACTACACTAACAAAACTAGTGATGAACTCTTCTAAACTATAACCAACTTTACCAAACTATAACCTAACTCTACCAATCTGTTACCAAACTCTACCATTCAAGCCAGAATCAGCAATATGAACTCTACCACTCATAAAAGAACTCTACTACACTAACAAAACTCATGATGAACTCTTCCAAACTGTAACCTAACTTTACCAAACTATGACCTAACTCTACCAAACCATTACTAAACTCTACCATTCAAGCCAGAATAAACGATATGAACTCTACTACTCATTAAAGAACTTTACTACACTAACAAAACTTGCAATGAACTCTTCTAAACTATAACAACTTTACCAAACTATAACCTAACTCTACCAAACTATTACCAAACTCTACCATTCAAGCCAGAATCAACAATACAAACTCTACTACTCATAAAAGAACTCTACTACACTAACAAAATATGTAATGAACTCTTCCAAACTGTAACCTAACTTTACCAAACTATAACCTAACTCTACCAAACCATTACCAAGCTCTACCATTCAAGCCAAAATCAACGATACGAACTCTACTACTCATAAAAGAACTCTACTACCCTAACAAAACTTGTGATGAACTCTTCCAAGCTATAACCTAACTTTACCAAACTATAATCTAACTCTACCAAACCATTACCATGCTCTACCATTTAAGCCAGAATCAATGATACGAACTCCACTACTCATAAAAGAACTCTACTATACTAACAAAACTCATGATGAACTCTTCCAAACTGTAACCTAACTTTACCAAACTATAACCTAACTCTACCAAACCATTACCAAGCTCTACCATTCAAGCCAAAATCAACGATACGAACTCTACTACTCATAAAAGAACTCTACTACCCTAACAAAACTTGTGATGAACTCTTCCAAGCTATAACCTAACTTTACCAAACTATAATCTAACTCTACCAAACCATTACCATGCTCTACCATTTAAGCCAGAATCAATGATACGAACTCCACTACTCATAAAAGAACTCTACTATACTAACAAAACTCATGATGAACTCTTCCAAACTGTAACCTAACTTTACCAAACTATAACCTAACTCTACCAAACTGTTACCAAACTCTACCAGTCAAGCCAGAATCAACAATACAAACTCTACTACTCATAAAAGAACTCTACTACACTAACAAAACTCGTGATAAACTCTTCTATACTATAACCTAACTTTACCAAACTATAACCTAACTCTACCAAACCATTACCAAACTCTACCATTCAAGCCAGAATCAACGATACAAACTCTACTACTCATAAAAGAACTCTATTACACTAACAAAACTTGTGATGAACTCTTCTAAACTATAACCAACTTTACCAAAGTATAACCTAACTCTACCAAACCATTACCAAACTCTACCATTCAAGCCAGAATCAACGATACGAACTCTACCGCTCATAAAAGAATTCTACTACACTAACAAAACTCGTGATGAACTCTTCCAAACTGTAACCTAACTTTACCGAACTATAACCTAACTCTATCAAACCATTCCCAAACTCTACTATTCAAGCCAGAATAAACGATACAAAATCTTCTACTGATTAAAGAACTCTACTACACTAACAAAACTCGTGATGAACTCTTCTAAATTATAACCTAACTTTACCAAACTATAACCTAACTCTACCAAACTATTACCAAACTCTACCATTCAAGCCAGAATCAAGGATACAAACTCTACCACTCATAAAATAACTCAACTACACTAACAAAACTCGTGATGAACTCTTCCAAACTGTAACCTAACTTTACCAAACTATAACATAACTCTACCAAATCATTACTAGACTCTACCATTCAAGCTAGAATCAACGATATGAACTCTACTACTCATAAAAGAACTCTACTACACTAACAAAACTCGTGATGAACTCTATCATACTACAAACCTAGAAACCCACATCATAAATTTGTCGAAGACATAAACCCCATTTCAAAATTATTTCGAAACCTACTGTTCAAGAACGAAATCGATTGAAATTGAGAGAAGAAGAACAAAATGGTAAGAAGAAGAAGAAGAAGAAACAAGAATACGAAACAAGAGAATAAGAAGAAGAAACGAGAAAAAAATGAGAGAAGAAGAAGAAGAGAGAAGAAGAAGAAACGAGAGAAGAAAAAGATAAACAAAGAAGAAGAAAAAATGAAGAAAAATGAAGAGATCAAAGAAGAGAGAGGAAGAAAAAAGAAGAGAGAAAAAGAAAGAATAAGAAAGAAAAGAAGGGTTTTTTTTTTTGGGTTACCAAAGGTGCAAACATAATTGCACCCTTCCTTTTTTGAATCTATTTTAATAGATGAGTAATTTTTTCTTTAAATATTCTATACTGTATAAAAGAGTATCTCCCTCCACATCATTATGACTGTGAGTGACTCTCTTAACATTAACATTGAGATATTCTTTTATGTCACCCCTAATTTTTGTTAAGAAGAAAACATTTAATTTGATGAGGTTATCAAAACTAGGACATCAACAATTCACAATGGACTAGTTTTGGTTCTTGACTTTTGGCTAAATATACCAAGAATTAAGGGTAAACAAATTTCTTTGGAAAATATGCAAAAATAAATGGGAATGATCTTATTTGATATGTTTCAGCTACCTAGATTCAATAAAACATTCAAATCTCAAACTGCTGAACAAACTTAAGAGATGAACTTCAATCACCTTCATCAGCTTATTGTGAGGACATATGAACACTCTTCAATAAATTCCCGGTGGTACAAATGAGCCAAACTACGAATTACTTTCTTTGCATTTTTGACTCCAACTAGTGAAGTCCTCAAAGTTGAATCAACCCAAAAGAATAACAAAGGTAAAATTTATTGATTTTACAAGTTAGTGGATATGCTTTGAAACTGTTTATGCGTCTAGACCAAATATCGAGTAACACAGTCAAACTTAGACACAACCTCAAATCCGAACAATTTGGAGAATGTTTTTAGGCTTTTTATGATTTAAAGTAGTCGAAGAACATATTTAAAAAAACCATCATATTCTTAAGATATGCGCCATATTCGAAGATAGTTTAACTTGGTTTTATTTAAGGCAAGTCTACCACCTACTTGCTTTAAGAGCTTCCAAACTCATGTTTGGAGATCTAGAGAGCGTGTAAATCATCTAGAAGTTGTGCAAAATCACTATACAGTAGCACTCAGAAGACCGGACGAATACGCTTTGGACTTCAACTTTTCTTTTTTTTGATGTGTTCACATTGAGCCAATAACTCTCCAACGCATGGGCATCAAGGCAATATCTCGGTTTTTCATATTTCTTTATTTATTTTGGCATCATGACAATTTAACCCCTGTACAAGCTCCAAATAAGTCCATCTCTTTCTTTAGTAAAAAAAAGTCATTTTTCTTAGTAATCAAATAAACTTTTACGTTTTCTACAAAATTCTGTCTTTGTGTTTGTCATTTCAACCCTTTGGTGGATTTCTTAGTCTTGTATGATTTTTGAGTTAAGTAACTTATGGATTCAAGCTATTTAATTTTTGAGTTGGTTGTTGGTCACTCACTTCATACCCTTTTTTGCAAATCAAAGGGCATAATTGGTACGTTCATAGGTTTCAAATTTTTGTTATGGGATTTAGGCTATAAATTGTTTTGCTGTTGGATTTTTATTATGTGAAGTTCATAAATTTTAGTTTTATATTTTTGGTTTTCCACAACCAAAAATATTTCATAAATAGAAATTTGGCTTTTTAGAATATTGAGAGCTAAAAGTAAACTATAAAACATCATTGACATAAATTAGTTCTTATGTTCTTTTTTGCGGTCAAGAACAACAAGAACTATTGTCAATCAGACTCAAAGTTTGAGATCTCTTAATCGTTGAGTGATCTTGAGTTGGAGTTATTCCAATCTTGTATTATTTGGTATCAAAGCTACAAACTCATATCTATCTAGGTTTATTTGTTTCTTTTCACTTTTGTTATTGCTGGTTTTTTTTTGCTTCTTTAAAAATCCAAAATCCTGCAAGTGGCGATTAGTCCAGTGGCTGGTGGTAAGTACACTATAGACAGGCGCACATGTACCACCAGAGATAGAGTCCCACCACCTACAAGATTTATGTATGAATTTAGCTAATGAGCCAGCCATTGTGACCCAATATTAATATTGCCGTTGACGAAAAAAAATCCAAAAACCTATAAAAAGTTTGCTTCCATATATTTTGTTGTTTCAGTTTTATAAAATCCATAAGAACTCATAAAAATCTAATTTTTCTTGCTCTTGCTATTTTAAAACCAAGAAAATCCAGAAAGTCAATATAAAATTTGTTTATGTTTTATTCTTTTTGATTTGCCTTGTTTTTAAAAGATAGAAAATAAAAATCATTTGTTTTTGTTTTGTTCTTCTTTATTTTGTTAAATCTATACTTTATGATTTCTTAATCACATACATGTCAATTTCTGAATGATAAGAACATAAGCGGAAGCGTACCTTTGGGATCCATAGTTTATGATCTGGATTTTGGTAATGGCTCTTTCACAGCAAACCCAGAATAGCTTGATGTCTCTGGTGATGGGATGCAGAGAATGTTTTCTGTATTTTCTAATTAGGATTAGTGTGGGGACCAAGACCTTCTATTTATATAGAATTGATTTCTAATTCGGCCCTTCATCAAATTAGAAATTATTAATATCACCACATAATTTTAACTCCTTTAAATAATGACCCTAACACATTGATTATACATTTGTGACCTCAAAATAATTCTTACAATCTCCCACTGGGTCACATAGTATCCTGAAAATTTAATAGACTTTATGAGCTCAAAATTTTCATTATATAGTTGAGTCCAAGCAATCTTGTCCATTGACTATAACATCATAGGATCATGGCGGTCTTTGTTATGATAGAAATAACTAAACCTTCCATA
>OVBA01000207.1:0-84289 GCA_900406435.1 Lepidium aucheri
CGGCGAGGAGTGGTCTTTATGTGTTCCTCGCTGGTTAGTTGCCGAGTGAATTGCCCGAGTTGTTTAGGTTGAGCTTCTCTCGTGATGAATAGGTCGAGGTGTGTGACCGAGGCTTCCCTTCTGTAAGCGGACTGAGTGGTCCTCGCCAGCAAGCCGCGAGGCAATGGTCCGAGTGGTTGGTAGCTTCCTTTCCCGAGCAACTTGTTCCAATGCTTTAGCTCTATTTTATGCTCCTTTTTGCTCCATTTCCTAATAAAATCCCAAAACTCCAAATGCAAATGCAAAAAGTGCAAAACTAACCTAAATGGACCTAAATGCAAGTGAAACTAGCTAGACGGACACAAAAACAATCTAAAATAGTACTCTAAAACCATTAAAAATCACACTCATCAATAGACTGCACTAACTCTTGCCATAAAAGATAGAATTCAGCCGAGAAGATGGTTTCCTATACACTCTCACAGTTCACTACCCATGGACCCCACCATCATGCACCATCTGTAAAGAATTGGGCCACCTCCATTCTAGTTTCCATCAGCAAAATGTGTCCCAAAACAGAAACCTGTTGAATCTACTAGATCTCGAATAGCAGAGACCTATATCTCCTCTTGACCCAAAGTCCCCACATAAATCAAAAGATCAACCAAAGGTCTCAGTTATGATGCAGTGCCTCCAATCCAGTGTCATGCTCAGCCTATTTGAGGCATGGGGCGAACAAAAAAAATGTGGCCTATGTTACTAAGAAAATGTCAATATAAATACAAAGTTTAAAAGCTTACAACATAGTAGTAACATGAAAAAACTCTAAGCCAGAAATTTTCTCCCTTTTTTCCTAAAAACTCATTCACTAAAACACATAATCGAATTATCGAACTAATTCCCTCTCTTTTGATATGATAGCCAAGCATTCAACATTTCTTGTGGTAAAACGTTATCAGTTTGAACTTTGAAAAACTTATTTCTACAGAGGCAACAGAAACAGGGATTGTTAACAATATTTGATAAGCGATCCAAACATTTGGAGAACAACCTTCCATTGTCTTCAAAAAGATCCAATACTTCAATTGGTCTCTTATAGTCTCTTGGAAAAACGTGTTTTAAAATCTTTATCTCATGAAATAAATCATTCCCATCAATATCTAAATGATTTTCATGCTTGAGAGTAGCTTCAAGATTTGTACACCACGCTATTAAACTATCATCACTTGCTGCTCGCAATTTCCTCAAATAAAAAAAATCCAAATATTTTTTCATACCTCTGAAATTGTTTAAATATCTCTTTAAGAGAACATAAAGCTTGAACCATGATGTTCATGAAGAAAGAAATTATAAAATTTCTTCTAGAGATAAATCCACAAGGTCTTCAATTTTTTCGGGATCTTCCTCAAACTTATTTTTTCTTCTTGAAATACATTTTACATTTATCGAGAAAGCAGCTTTATCTTCATAGCTTCAGCCACTTGTCCAGCTTTAAATTTTGCTTCCCCAAAACCTGTCTCTCTATACTTTTGGAAATAAGAGACAAATCCTTTTAGTTGAGCAACAACAGAATCAATATTCATGTCTTCAGACTATGTTATTAGCAATTAAAATATTGTACCAAATAACCATGGAAAACAAGAAATCATAGCTTCCAATCCTATGTGTTTCACTTGTGGCAAGACACTCAGCTTCATTTTGTGCTTCAGGACCATTACTAGTTTTTGGTATATAAATTAAGGCATCTCTTATTTTTGGAGCTTGGAATCTTATTGTTTTAATGCATGCTACATGACTCTCCCAACGAGTTTGAGATAAAGCTTTAATTGTCAATCCTCCCACCATATCTTCAAGTATTTTTCATCGCTTAGTTAAAGATGAAAAAGACGATAAATACGTTGTATAATTCCAAAAAAATATATCACTTTGTAGAAGTCTTCGCCATATCACATAAAGCAAGGTTAACTCTATGACATCCGCATGGCATATAGAATGCATGTGGATTGATACCAAGGAATCTTTTATGTACTCTTTTATGTTTTCCCTTCATATTTGATCTGTTATCATATTCTTGTCTTATGGCATCATCTATATTTAAGTCAAGAGCAACCAACACATCTTGGATCTCTTGAAAAAGACCTTGTCCAGATATGTCATCAACTTTCATAAAGGTCATAAAAAATTCTTTTACTTTTGTTGTATTTGCTGAAATATCAACACATCGAATGATGAGAGACATTTGTTCATGATGACTAGCATATGAAGTACAATCAAGGATAATCGAGAAGTACTTAGCCAACTTAATATTTTTGATGATCATAATTTTGATCTCATCACCTAATGTTGTTATCACCTCATTCTGAATTTTGTTGCTAAGATAATGATAATGAGATTCACCATCTTCAAAATTTCTAAGATGTTCTCTCATAAATGGGTCCTAATCAGCAATCATCTCAATAAAAATTAAGAAATTCTCATTACCCTCTTCTCCAATCTTCTCGTTACTTCCATGAAAAGCTAAATTTTGTTTAGCAAGAGTTTTTACCAACAAAAAAATTATGAGCAATACATCTTTCCAATGACTCCTCTCTTTATTAAGCTCATCTTGCACATACTTATCAATGGGTTTTTTTTTTTGCTTTGTAGCCTCAAATCTAGCTCCATCCATTGACTCATGCACAACACATGATCATGACTTGTTTCATGTATTTTAAGTCTTTCCAAAATATGTTTCCAATCCTTTTATCTAGTAGAGGCTAATTGGCTAGGAAAATTGTCTTTACTGAATAACTTACAACAAAAACAGAAAACTCTGTTTAAGGTCTTTGAAAACATAAGCCAACACTTATCTTGTTTCTCTCCATTACTGAGTTCTTTGGTATAATATGAATGACTAAAATGACTACCTCCAATTTCATCTCTAGGAAAGTCATAGTCAATACTTTGTCTTGGTTCAGGTCCTTTTTCAACCATCAAATCTATACATTGCTGATCAATTTTCTCCCAGTTTCTAGGATTCCAAAAATATCAAAACTCCTTGAGTGTGCTCAAAATCATCACATGTGTTTACATTCTTATCTTCTTGTGCTTTCACATTCTCATCATCTTCCATATTCAAATTCTCACCATCTACCTGATTCAAATATTCATGTTCAGCCACATCATCATCAGATTCACCATCAATGGAAGTATTAGGATGTTCACCGGTAGTCTTGGGTTTTTTAAGAAACTTTAGCATAGAACCTTACTTAGTTTATAACAACTTCTCATCTTCTCTCTTTTTTTTCTTTTTGTCTCATCCTGAAACATGTTTTCTTGTTGGTACCCGAGGCATTCCTGAAATAAATTAGAAAACTTAAGTACATATCACACTTCACAAAATTGAATGTGAAACACAATTAAACGCTTTTTAAAAAATTATGGTCAAACTTACTTCATAGAAACGTAGAACACTAAGAGATTTTTTGGAATTTTGGTAATTAAATCTCAAATTTAGTTTTTGTGTTTTTTGGTGAGGATGAAGACAATCTATATAAAAGGATTTTTTTTGTCAACAACTGGATTGACAAGGTCTGATCCATAGCCTAGCCCACACCCAAAAATTCCTTTTTAGTCTACTAGTGTAGTGGGGATGAATCAAACCCCAATGCCCTGAGTCATTGGCTGAATCATCCTAACCACCAGACTGAGAATAACTCAGCTTATATAAAAAGATTTAAGAAAGGAAAAAATAGAAAGACTTTAAAAAAAGGAAAATTGAGAATCCACACGTAATTAAACTACATGTTTAATTATTCTGGTTATATTCCAATTTTCTATGAATTAATAGGATCCACACGTAATGTTTCCACGTAATGTTAATTAAACTACATGTTTTCTTACGTATTTTTGTGTTTTGATGTTTAGGATTTGGGCCCACTACAATATGTGGCATAGTTTTAGACCAAAGTAACATAAAACATTATTATTATTTTTTAAATGTGGTCTATTAAAATCTTTTTTTCCGGTGGCCCAGGGCAGATGCCCAGATCTCAACCTTATAGGTATGGTTTCCATCTCCTACAAATTCATTGCCTCCACTAAACTCTCTGCCTCTAGAAGAACTCTGACCAGTCCCTAAATAAGTCAACCCTCTAATTACAATTTCAAATACCAAGGATTCTGATATCACCCAGCATCTGATACTCCCAACTCAATCCATAAGCCACTTTATTAAAACTTATATGCTTATCAAGAGCCTGTCCTCCTAAACCAGCAGGTAAAACTGCCCTTCCTCCCACCTCCCTATTGGGTCAACCAAACTACTTTTCTTGCCTCCTTAAAGACAAGCTTACCACAAACCTTCCGGACAAATCCATTCCAAATAAGCCACCCAGTTATCCTCCAGGAAAATCCACTCTTTTGATATCATTTCCTTATTTGCCTCCTAATCCATGTAATCTCTAATGACATGTTATCTCCCCATCAATCTTTCCCTACAAAAGGTTATTTCCTTCCCTTAAGAGAGCCCCAAATGTCTATAAAAAAAAATTTGGAATGTCACGGGCAATATGAAAAGCAAAATGCCTTAAAACCATGGCTTATTAATAATTATATTTAATTTGGATGCCTTTTTGGCGACCCACATCAAAGAATTTATCTTTCAGCCAATAATGCAACATCTTGGTAATCACTCGTCTTATTTATCAAATCACCTGGAAGACGAGGATGGTCGAATAATCATTATATGAAAAACTCCTTACTCAGTCCATCGACTACACCAAACCAATTAGTTAACCACATGTCAAGTCTTAGGTCCAATCTATGTAAAAAAAATCAAGAGAAGAGCGAGACTACCTTTTGAGTTACCTCATATCAGCTTACCATGTCATCAGTCAGTCTCCACTTCCTTGGATTATTGGAGGAAACTTTAACGAGATTATTCATCTTACAGAACGCTCTTCTGTCCATATTGATCGCATTTACCAACAAATGGTAGATTTCAAGGCCTGTTTAGATCACATTCAAGTTAAGGATATCAAGTTCCATGGCCCAATTTTCACTTGGTTCAATAGGAAAGAAGACACATACCAATTAATAAAAAGTTTGATTGAGCACTTATTAATGAAGAGTGGCTGACAACGTTCCCTCTGTAGAGTTTCTAGTTCCCAACTTTTTTGGATCACTCCTTATGTCTGGTCCAGCTTTCTCCCCGTCTCCCTCAAATTGGAACAAAGCCTTTTAAATTCTTTAACTTTCTCACTTCCCATCCCAATTTCCATCCTACAGTTACTTCAGCTTGGATCATAAGTAAAAACGAAAATTACAATTTGAGAGATTTGAGCTTGGAACAAAAACTTAATAAGAGAGCTTAAATCCTTGTTTTCAACCTAGAGTTTGTGAGGCTAACCTTGTTTTTCAATCTTCCAAATACAAATTAGAGTATGTGAGGCTAACCTTGTTTTCCACTCTGCGGATGTACTAGTTTTAAGGTTCCCAACTTGATGAGGACATCAAGCCGGTTGAACCAAGTAGGCCAATGACCAGAGCTAGATCACGCAAGCTTAGAGAGCAATTAGGAGAAGCTAGCTAACGTCTTGAGCAAGGAATAGGATGCTCCCGCACCGGACCGCACCAAGATCCACAAGAGTCATGTTGAAGTCTTTTCAAGAAGTGCAGAGAAGGCAAAGAACTCAAGCCAAGACCAAGCCACACGTCAAGAAGAGAACCAAAACATTCAAGACACTCAAGAAGCTGATCAAGAGGGCGAAGAACCGTCAAGACTTGAGCTGGAAGCAACCCAAAAGGCTTGGCCTTTCATTTGGTCCAACAAGGTATGTTTTGTGTTTAATTTAAATGTCTTTGCAGGTCCACCAAGCCCAATGGCTCCAGTACCTTAAACTAGAGATTAGAGTCCATAGGCTTTTATTTTTGTTTAATAAAGTGGACCAAGGCTTCAAATTGTGAAGCAAGGCCACAACCAAACTCTAAGTTAGCATTTTGATTCTTGTTTGTTCATGGACTATGACCCATCTTTTATTTGTTTTCCTTTGAGTTGAGTCGCCTTAGGGCTAGCTGATAGGACCATTTATAAGGTCCCCTTGTAGCCGTGTAACCTTTTTTAACTTTTGATATCAATGAAGATCGAACTTTCTTCTAAAGAAACCTAGTCGTTGGAGAGCTTAGCCGCTTGTCTAGAGGTTCAAACCACAAGTTGAGATCTTGAGAGGATTCCCCTTGATCAAGAGTGTGTTGAGTGTATCAAGAAGCCGACCATACTTTTTGTGGATCACTCCTCAATCCGCCACTTTTCCGCCAAACGCAACATCTTCTCAAGGAAGTACATTCGGTTCCCTTGAAGAAGAGATCCATTCCCATCAACCTTAGACACACCTTTGAGGCTTGTATTATTTTGGTATCAGAGCCAAAGGTTTCCCAGAAGGTTGTATCTATCTTTGCTTTTCTGTTTTTGTCTTGTTTTATTTGTTTAAAACCTTCACCACTCTCGCATAGGTTGTTAGACTTGATTTTCGAGTTGAATCAACCATTGTTTGCTTAGATCCGAGTTATAACTTCTTTGTGATGGCTAGGGCTTTTAGTTTTCCATTTCTCACGTTTTACCTTTTACAAAAAAAAAAGTAACTACTTCATTTTTTTTCGTTTGTAAGAAGCATGGATAACCAAGATAACGTTCCAAACATAGCTGAAACATTGGCTCACCGCCAAGCCCAACTTCAAGCCATCAACACACGCATGGATCGCTTGGAGCAAGATCGGGAAACACCCGTGTGTCCATACACTCGCGAGACGATGAGACTGATGCATATCGAGATGAAGAACTTGAACCAGACCCGGATGATCCACCACCTAGAAACCATACAACACGAGGAAAAGATCCACAACACCGTAGAAGTGAGTGGGATGATCCGGTACGCACCAATGTTGATCCAAAGCTTACCGCACAAACATTTACCGGTAAGATCAATCCGGAAGCATATCTCGATTTAGAGAAGAGAATGGAGTACATTTTTGAGTGCTACCATTATGCTGACCACAAGAGAGTGGCTTTGCTGCTGCTCAACTCACGGACAACGCCTTGTCGTGGTGGGATTGTGACATGGCCAAACGTAGACGCCATCATTACAACCAAGTCACCACTTGGGAAGACATGAAATATAATTTTCGCAAAAGGTATGTTCCTCCTTATTTCCATAGAGACTTACAGAAAAGGTTTCGTAAGTTAGTGCAGGGAAATAGGTCAGTGGAGGAGTACTTTGAAGAATTGCTTGAAGCCCACTATACTTCTTGTGGATCACTCCTCAATCCGCCACTTTTCCGCCAAACTCAACATCTTGTCAAGAAAGTACATTTGGTTCCCTTGAAGAAGAGATCCATTCCCATCAACCTTAGAGAAGTACCTTTGAGGCTTGTATCACAACTGCTGCACACTTTTCTGAGGAAAAAGCATGTCACAAAAATCTGCTCAAACTCAAGGATATTGAAGAAGATTTTTTCAAACAAAGGTCTACAATTAACTGGGTGGCTTGTGGGGATCACAATACTGCTTATTTTCATAAGGTTGCCAAAGCTCGTTTTGCCTACAATGACATTCATTCTCTTCAATGCTTAGACGGACAATCGTCCTCCAAGCTGTAAGTGATGGCCAACATTGTTGTAAGCCATATCTTCAATACCCTAGGGCCGGAGACCTCACATTCCCTGTTGGATTAGAACTCTATCATTACACATGCTCCCCTTCAGACCAGACTGCAATTCAGAGACTACGGTTAGATGATGAAATCTCAAAAACTATTTTCAAATTAAACACTAACAAAAGCCCTGGACAATTTGGCCTTAGCTTAGGAGTCAGTATTCTATGAGGCGGCATGGCCAATTCTAAGAGTTTAAGTAACCAAAACAATCCAGAAATTCTTTTCTCCACATTCGTTACCTTCAGCAACAAACTCAACCATTCTCACTTTGATACCATAATTAGCTAGAGCAACTATAAACGAGGATTACCGTCCAATCTCTTGTTGTAACACTCGCAAAAAAGCTATCTCTAAGATCGTAGTGGCTAGAATCAAGCCCATGCTCCCTAAGATTATCCTACCTAATCAGTCAGCTTTTATTCAGGGAAGGCTTCTCCTAGAGAATTGTTTACAAGCCTCAGAAATAGTTAGTGTTTACTATAAAGAAGAAAGGTCCTCCTCGACTTACCATTAAGATTGATATCGCCAAAGCTTTTGATTCCTTGTTATGGGAATTCATCATTGGTTGTCTCCAAGACCTAAATTTGCCATCCACATATATGAGTTGGGTTAAAGAATGCTTCTCAACTCCATCATACTCTGTTGGAATAAATGGATCCTTACATAGCTATATTAAGGGGATAAGAGGGTTGAGACAGGGGAATCCATTGTCTCCCGACCTGTTTGGCATTGCAGTGAATGTTCTCTCCATCCGACTCAATGAAGCTATATCTTCTAGTCATATTGGATACCAGCCAAAATGCCGTGCATCACAGCTGACCCACTTATGTTTTGCAGATTATTTGTTGTTATTCACCGATTGCTCTCTTTCATTTCTCAAAAACACAATAGAAATTCTCAAGGAATATGTTGATGCTTGAGGACTCTTCATCAGCTGCGGTAAGTCATGCTTCTTCCGTGCATGTCTCTCTCAACAATTTGTCTCTTTAATAGAAGCCTTATCTGGCAAGAACACTGCCTATTCGCTATCTTACCCTCCCTTTGAGCTCCAAGAAATTGTCCATACTTTACTGTGTGCCACTTCTCCAAAATATTAAGTCTAATATCCAAGCTCGGTCCTCTAAATACATTCCATGGCAGGTAGAATACAACTACTCAATTCAGTAATTCCAGGCATCACTAATTTATGAACTTCAACATTCATATTGCCAAAATATTTATCAAGGAAATCAATTCTATTTGTTCCGCATACCTGTGGAAAGGAAACTAAGATGAAAAGCATGGTGCAAACATAGCTAGGGAAAATGTAACTAGGACTAAAGCGCAAGGGGTCTTAATCTCAAAAATCTGGCAGTTTGGAACATCGCCTCAAGTTTGAAACTTCTATAAGTGGCCTGGATTCATCAAAACGTGATTAAAGATAGAAAACTGTGGGATATAAACCATCTCAATATCCCACTTAGAATTTCAAACAACTGCTAAAGCTCTGCACTACTACAATGCAATGGATTCTATTAATACCTTGCAATGGGAAAAATTACAGCTTTTGGAAGGTTCCATGGACATAGTTTGGTCTATAATAGACTACATTGGACTCCATGGACCGAGGCTTACAGGCATTCTAATTTCTGCAAAACTTGATTCGATATGGAATGTGAATCACGGGCGGCTTCCACCTATGAGATAAGACAAACTAGAGCAACTTCGTGTAATCCTCACAACCATAACCTTAAGCGACTCTCAAGACAGACATGAATGGCACATCAAATGCAAAAAAAAAGCAAAGTATTTGGATCGAGTCTGGTCTACCATCATCTAAGAGGCAACAATACAATTGTTAACTGGGAGAGAATAGTTTGGCTCAAAAGTGGAATACCTAATCATTCAGCACTCTCGTGGCTAATAGTCCTTAACCAGTGCCCTACCCGTGATCATATGTCAACTTGCAGACTTACAACTCCTCACCTCTGCTCCTTTTTAATACCCATTCAAAGAATCAAAATCACCTATTTTTTTAGTGTTTCTACTCCACTGAAATATGGAATGTTTTCACCTTGCAATTCCATGCGCCTCGACTACCAATGTTGTGGGATGACATGATTTCCACTTTTACATGTCTTACCTATGATAAGCGCGATCGCTATCTCATCCTCCTCTGCTGGCAAGCTTCCTTATTCTCGATTTGGTCAGAACGCAACAATCGAAACCATTCACTTCTCAATCGGCCATCGTAGGTGCTTATTGCCAACATTATATCAATGATCAAGAATAGAATTGTTGTCATCAGACTTCAAGTACTGAGCTCACAAGCACTATCCTTCAATGTTGGTTCTCGGTTACCTGAACCACTGCTTCGTTTTCTCCAGCGAGATATCAAGACCATCATGTACCATTTTGTCCCTATGGCCTTCTTTCTTATTTGCTAAAAATAGATTATAAGATGTGGATCTTTTAACTTAATTTATGTAAAACATTAAGAAGCTTGCTTCATTTAAATTAGTCTCATACAAAATTTTTCAAGAAAACAATCCAACTATCCAAAAGTTATGTATTTTTTGGAAATTTTGATGGGATAGATACTCAAGGAATCGACATTTGAGACAAAAGTAACAAGAATAAGGGATTATAATGAATAATGGATCTTACTGGTCACATTGTTTGAAATAATTGAAATTGTATGGCCAGGAGAACTAGAAACACTTGATCGGAAAGCGCCAATCCAAACACTCAATTCGTTTTAATATAAACTTTTCTTACAAAAATCTTATATATGTTCTACAACACAAAACGAAACTATCTCACACTTACAACAAGTCTATCGAGTTTTTCCTTCTCTCAGAATCACAACACAATTCTTCAAGGATCTGGAAGGGTTCGCTGCCGCTCAACAATCCTCACCCCTCTTATATTCCAAGTCCTAGACCTAGTATCTTTTCGTAATCAGATAGAAATGGAAACCTCTCAACATATGGTAGTTTCCATTTCTATCACTGCAAGTAACAGCCATCTGTCTCGGCACGTCCTTGAAGATATGCCTTCATCCCAATTCCTTTTGCCGACTTCCTTATTGTCCAGAATTTCATGCATCTTCAGTCTCCCCCTTTTTAGCTCAGTTTTAACGTCAAACACTTTGTGTATCTGTTTCAAAATCATAGGGCATAATACCATACAACGCACCATAAACGAAGATAGAAGCAAAATTAACTGGAGCATAACCGTTTGAACATAGAGTTACTAACAGAGATTCTGAATAGAGTTCAATACTAGAGTTCAATACAACAATCCCAAAAAAAATATTACAGCCCGCAGATTTCAAACATAAGACTGACGTTTTTAGCATAAATAAAAACAAAAGACATTACTTGGCTAAAACTTCTTCAAACAAAAAACTCCCCCATAATCTAAACTCTCCCATGATTCCATGATCAAGCATCTGACTTTGTGTCGTCTCCCCCTGTTTGACAGCAAAACTGAGTTAAAAACATCACTTTCTGATAACACAGAAATATACAGATGGAAATGAGTAACTTACCTGGTGTGAGCAACAATTCCAACAGCTGAATCGCTTGCCTTATGACTTTCTGTATCTGATCAGCTGAATGAGCTGTCTGTTGTTGTGGAATTGAACCTTGACCCAGTTCACTACCTGCTTTCTGCTTTTCTTTGATCACATTCTTTGTTTTTGGTTTTTGAGGACGCGGTGGACGGCTTGCTTTGTCTGTTTTGACCGGAATTGGATGTTGTTTGGAGAGCAGGTTGAATATCAGACTGGGATATGGCAGCCAAAACTTGGAGTCTGGATTCTGAGCAACTTCCAGCACATGGTCAAATACAATCTTTCCAAGATCAAACGGTAATCCATTGAGCAACATGTATAAGATTCGAGCCCGCTTCTTGTTTCCATAGGACTCATTGTTGGTAGGGTAACAGTTACGATAGCAGATCTTATGGAGATACATGTAGTCCTTGACAAAGGAGGATGAGAGGATCCATTTCCATATCTTGACAGCATCATTTGTTAGAAACGCAGCAAGAGCATCATCAGAAACATGGGCCATTTTCCAAAGCCCCTGAGTCGTCCACATCACAAAGTCCAAACAGCGCATTCACCAGTGAAGCGGAGAACTCAAACTCACATCCTCGAAGGTGTACCTTCACAACCTTATCAAAGGTTCTTGTCGAAGACAAGGCAGCAAAGAATTCTAGCACTAGTTCACGGTCATAAGCTGAAACCTCTGTCACAGTCCTCATCAAACCCGCTTTTTCTACAATACCCTTAACCCTTGCTTCCTTATCAAACCCAAACACATTCTCTTCCAAAATATGTTTTTGAGTGGAGAAAATTATGTACCTTTCTGCGAGTGATGTGGTACTGGAAGGTACAGATACTCCTTCGATTTTTGGTGCAGTCGAGGATGCATGTAATGTGTCTTGACGGTTTTTAATTGCTTGCTAGGAGGAATCTATGTCTGAGATTGACGGTGTTGACAGAGTCGTGATGAGATTGGTGGAGCAGCTGTCGTGTCTGAGACTTTAGACGGAGACGTTTCAGTTGAGTCTTTTGACAGATGCAGGACAGAAGGGTTGCCAGTTGAAATCTTCATCTCCGATTTCCAATTTTCAACTGGAGGATCTGATACTTGGCGCAACGGAGATGAGGCAAAAGAAACTTGAACCGTCAGAGGACCTGATGAGACAACAGGGACATGATCCTGAACCATCGCCTCAGATAATGTGAGCGGTTTTGTGTCTTCTGGACCTTTGTTCGAGTTGGACTTGACCGGAGACTGTCTCTAGACAGGAGCGGTGGAGTTCTCTGCACCTAGGGTTTTGGGTGACTGATTTTATTGTTGCATGTGTGAGGAGAAAGAAGAGTCATCTTCTAAAGGAGGGGGGTTTGATGTGTGGCCAACGAGCTTTGATAGAGATGAGAGAACCGATTTCATGACGATTTAGAAAATTGAAGAAGGGTTTGTGAGAGAAAAACAAACTTGTAGAAGATTTTTCTGATGGAAGCGGGTTTGGGAGTGACAAGACAATTCCACTCCCCTATGTAGATGTAAAAACTCTAGTTTTCTTTTTCCCTCCAACTCTATTCTTCTCAAGTTGGGCCTTGCCGCAGCCCATTATCAGTGTCATGTTAACTTAAGATACCACATTGATCATTTAAACACACAAGGTCGTTACAGGCCGAATATGACACCAACTTACTGTGAAGATTCATACAGCTAAATTTGTTTCCCTAGTTGAGTGACCCAAGACAATATCAAACCATGTGAGCCTTCTTTATACAGAACTAATGATTGGGAATGATTATTTAGATAGTTTTACCTTTAGAGCTCCGTTGCACAGCGAGTTGTGTAATGAACGGACAGATGGACTGGACTTATAGCCATGGTCTAGTACATCAATTATCTCCAAGTCTACACCATATACGTGGTTGGCTTCTGTGGCTAGTCTTTCACCAGCCATACATTTATCTTGTGTATCAGACAGCCTCCAGATTTGGTTATTGTGCAACATGCAGCTGGAATTTCCTTTGGAGAGACATCTGACTGTGTGTGGAGTCCCCTTTTTTTTTAAATAATCCTTTACAAGTAAAACACACATAGGGGTGAACAGATCATTGCTTGACTTTAGTTGGCGCTCACTGCTCAACAGACTAAACATGAATATAACTTGACTTCTCAATTCATTGTTCGTCTCACAGATCACTGTGTCAAGGAACGACACAATGCTGCATCAGAGATATCACATTGGCTATCAATCAGCTGATACAGTCGCTCTCCTCAGCTCTTTGACCTCTTGTGTCACAGTAACTTGTTTCCAAATAAATCCTTAACCCAGAACGGCATGGCAGGCAGCTATTTTCCATAGCATGCAGAACCTCGTATATACCATCAACTCTAGAAGTTTGTCTGTACATTATTGGCCTTGTCCTGTCCCTGTCAAGACTTTACACACTCAAACGTCCCACTTAGATTTCACATACACCAATAGCAGATCTTAACTGAATAAAACGATTAAAGTTTAGTGGTTTAGTGAAGATATCAGCTAGTTGACATTCAGAATTCATATGATCGATAATGACTAGTTTCTCCTTAACTAGTTCTCGAATAAAATGATGTCTGATTATAATATGTTTAATTCGAGAGTGTAAAATATGATTTTAGCTATATTTATGGCACTTTGATTATCACAGTGAATAAGTAAGGGCGTAAAAGGAGTACCATAATCATCAGCCATCTGTTTCATCCATAGAAGTTGTGTACAACAACTACCGAGGGCAATATACTCAGCCTCCGCTGTAGACAAGGAGACACTGTTTTGCTTCCAACTCAACCAGGAGATCAGATTATTACCCATGAAAAAACAACCTCTACTAGTGCTTCTTCGGTCATCTAATGAGCCAGTCTAGTCTGCATCACAGTAGCCTACCATACTACAGTTTGTGTCTTTGGTGAAGTAGATACCCAAGCTGACTGAGTTTTTTACATACTTGATAATCCTCTTGACCGCTAGAAGATGTAAATTTTTTGCCTTAGCTTGATATCAAGCACATACTCCCACAGCATGCACAAATCTGGACGACTGGGTGTCAAGTATAGAAGACTCCCGATCATACTCCTGTAGAGTTTCTCGTCAACAGCTTCACCTGATTCATCCCTTGACAACTTCTCTGTCACAGCCATAGGGGTTCTAGATCCTTTGCTGGATGCCAGACCAAAACAGTTTACTAAGTTTTTTGCATACGTACTCTGAGTCACAAAGATTTCCTCATCTGTCTGTTTCACTTGAAGACCCAAAAAATAGCTCAGTTCACCACACATGCTCATTTCAAATTCTTCAGTCATGACCTTGACAAAATCATTCACTAACTTCTGATCAGTAGATCCAAAAACAATTCATCCACATAGATCTATACTACCATGAAGTCTGATTCTGAACCTTTAATAAACAGTGTCTTGTCAACATTTCTCGAGAATATCCTTTTTCAGTAAGAAATGTTTCCAACCTCGCATACCATGCTCGAGGAGCCTGTTTCAGACCATACAGTGCATTATGAAGCTTGTAAACATACTCAGGATGTTCTGGATTTTCGAATCCCTTGGATTGCTCTACATAGACTTCTTCTTGCAGCCAACCATTCAAGAATGCACTTTTAACATCCATTTGATAAAGTTTGAACTTGTGTTTACAAGCCATCCCTAATAGGAATCTGATTGATTCAAGTCTTGCTGCGGATGCAAAATTTTCATCAAAATTCAACTCCTTCCACTTGTGAGTATCCTTGTGCCACCAAACGAGTCTTATTGCGGACCACAACCCCATTTTCATCAATCTTATTTTTGAAGATCCACTTGGTTCCAATGACAATCACTTCCGGTCTAGGCACCAATTCCCAAACATTTAGTCTTTGGAATTTTCCTATCTCTTCTTGCATTGATTCAATCCAAAACTCATCTTGGAGAGCTTCCTTGTGATTTTTTGGTTCTGTAACAGAAACAAAACATGCAAACTGAATCAGCTCAGTGTCTTTTCTTCCTTCAGTCAATTCTTTAAAGTTTATCTGTTTTCCGCTTGTGATTCTACCACTATGCAATTCTCCAATTACATCTTCCTTGGAGTGATTTCTGTGAACATCCTGATCCTTAGGATCTTGATCTAATTTATGTGCTTCAGGATTTAATTCAGCAATGTGTGGTTCTGGTTCATCAGAGTTAGTGGGTAGAACTTCGAGCATAGGTGAGGATGCATCATCAAACACCATATTCACAGTTTCCTGAACCACGAGAGTACGTCTATTGTATACCCGAAATGATGTGCTGGTTCTTGAATACCCGAGAAAAATGCCTGTGTTACTTTTAGAGTCAAACTTTCCGAGTTGATCTTTATCATTCAAGATATAGCAAACATATCCAAAGACATGAAAATAGTTGACAGTTGGTGTTTTTCCTTTCCACAGTTCATATGGTGTTTTGTTTGTGCCTTTTCTAACATACACTATGTTTATGATGTAACAGGTTGTGTTCACAGCTTCAGCCCAAAAGTGCTTAGCTACACCATTCCCATGAAGTATGGCTCTGGTCATCTCTTGAAGAGTTCTGTTCTTCCGTTCTACTACATCGTTCTGTTGTGGAGTACGTGGAGCTGAGAAAGTGTGAATGATACCTTGGGTTCCACAGAACTGCTCAAACACAGCGCTTTGAAATTCTCCACCATGATCACTTCAAATGATCTTGATTCCATTACGTTCATTCTTAAGTTGTAATGCCAGAATTTTGAAACTGTCCAAGGTTTCATTCTTTCTCTCAGAAATCTGACCCATGTATACCGTGAAAAACCATCAACCATTACCAATATATATATTTCTTTCCTCCCAAACTCGTTACTTGAATTGGCCCCATCAGATCCATGTGAACCAATTCTAGAGGTGTTGTGGATTTTACATCCGGAAAAGATCTGTGTTGGGTCCTGACTTGCTTCCCCATATTGCATGGACCACAAACAAACTCCTGAGAGTTCTGAAACTTTGGTATCCCGTGAACAACCTCTTGATTTGCAAGTTTCACCATTGTTCGATAATTCATATGTCTTAAACGTTGATGCCACACCTTTCCTTCATTCTCTTGAACAGCACTTAAACATTTCTTTTCAGAAACCCACATATAGCAATCATTGTCAGATCTAATTCCTTCAAGCACAGCAATTCCCTAAGTGTTGTAGGCCTTGCACCCAACCTTGGTAAAAGTTACATTGAGATCTTGATCACACAGCTGGCTGATACTGATAAGATTTGGTTTCAACCCGTCGACAAGATAGACATCTCTCAATTCAAGCTGTGAGGGGCCACTTGTGTCTCCTTTTGTCATGTGTCTTGAACAGCCACTGTCGAAATAACAATCACCTGTTACAGTCCCACTGTGACCTTTACCAGCAATGAATGCTACTTGACAGTACAATTTCTGCTTCTTAATCCATGCTTTTCTAGACCTTTTAGAGTCTCTATGGTATCTCTGTTGATCTATGATATTATCAATATGTTTCTGAAACATGTAGCATTGAGATCTGATATGTCCAGGTTTTCCACAGTACCATCAATCAAGAATTTGATATCGATAATCTGTAAACAGATGTCTGTTGCTTTTTTCACAACCATACCACTGATTTTGATTAAACCACTATCTTTTATCAATCTTCTGTTTCTCCCAAAACCTCTGTAGTTTCCTGAACCTGTCTCGCTATCCTGGCCTTTGTTGCTTATAAACCTCGTAGTTCTGATTGTATTATTATTGTCTAGCACCCCTTTGATCTGACACAAATCTCGAACGAGTTTGATCCCTATTGTGAATGGTTTTCTGAACCACTCTTTCAGAATCTTGATATGACGTTGATCCTATGTTAGTGTCACTTGCTTTAACGAACATGGTACTAGCTGTTGTGTTTTCTGCACCACAATATCCTAAACCCCAGTTACCCTTGTCAGTTCTTCCATACTGCAGAATTTTGTCGAGATTCTTTGTACCATTTGACAGCAACTTGATGTTCTTGAGTTGACCAGACATACGAGCTTCTAGCTCTTGATTCTTGGTTTTCTTATGCTCAAGTTCTATTTCCAGCTTTTACAACTTTCTCTTCAAACGTTCTGTCTTAGTTATTAATGAGAGGTTATTTTCTTTGAGTTCTACCAGGTTTCTGCATAGAATCTGCATTTCATCTGCATGTGACAGTCCTAAATCATCCTCATCTTCTATATCCTCATCAGAATCTGAATTCTGAGCAGTAAAGTTGACATATGTTTGTTCCTCTTGCACAGTGCCTTTGTCATCTGTCATTTTAACTATACTGAAGTTAGCACAGTATGCCTCCAAATCATTGTCATTTTCTTCATCTTCTGTGTCACTTTCACTCCAGCTTACAAGAGCATTCTTGTCTTTTCGTTTAAACGTACCCACACATTCTGACTTCATATGACCATAACCTTGGCACTCAAAAACATTTCAGGGTCATCTTTCTTCGAATAGTAGGACAATCAGCTTTGAAATGGTCAAACCCTTGGCACTTAAAACACCGTTTGTTAGAACTCAGTTGACCTTTGTCATTAGTCTGTTTGGCCAACACTCGATTGTCCCTCTTTTGTCCTCTTTCAAATTTTCTGAGATGCTTTTTTACAATCAATCCCACCTGATCTTCCGCATCAGCCATATGTGACTTTGATTTCTCTTCAGCAATTAGAGCAACCCCTTTCTGATGATGTGGTTCTACTCCTTTGCATAGTTGAATTTCATATGCATGCATCATGCCAACCAGTTATGCAAAACTCATATTGTCAGAATTCTGTGTTACCTCTAGTGTAGAACGGTGTCCATGGAACTTTGGTGGAAGACAGCGTAGAAATTTCTTAACCAGTTTCTTGTCTTTATAAGTTTTACCCAAAACCAGTGCCTCGTGAGACAGATTGCTGAGCTTTCTGCTAAATGCTTGTATCGTTTCATGTTCATCCATTGTAAGAGCTTCAAAACGAGTGGCCAGCATGTCAATCCTTGTTCGTTTAACACTGGATGTTCCTTCAAATGGCATTTGCAATATATCCCACGCCTTTTTTGTTGTCGTGAAACCCTGTACTTGATTGAACTGATTTGGCGCCAGAGTGTTGAATATTGCTGATAGAGCCTTGGAGTTAACTTTGATTCGCCCTTCTCTTCAGCTATCCAGCTTTTCCTTGGTTTTGGTACAATATCGTCACCAACCTTCATTGTTGGTGGTGTCCACCCATCTTCAACAGCTCCCAAGCTTCTTTGTCAATCCCTTTGATGATCTGTGTGATATGAACCTTCTATTGGCATAATTGTTTGGATCTATCATTAGTGGCTCCCGAACTGTCACTAACTGTGGCTTCCCTTCCATACTTTCCTCAGGACCACACCTGATTTGGTTTGGTGATTAGCTTTGATACCAATTGAAATTGTATGGATAGGAGAACTAGAAACACTTGATCGGAAAGCGCCGATCCAAATGCTCAATTCGTTTTATTTATATAAACTTTTCTTACAAAAGTCTTATATATGTTCTACAACAAAACAAAAGTATCTCACACTTACAACAAGTCTCTTGAGTTTTTCCTTCTCTCAGACTCACAACACAATTCTTCAAGGATCTGGAAGTGTTCGCCGCCGCTCAACACTCCTCACCTCTCTTATATTTCCAGTCCTAGATCTAGTATCTTTTCGTAATCAGATAGAAATGGAAACCTCTCAACATATGGTAGTTTCCATTTCTATCACTGCATGTAACAGCCATCTGTCTCGACACGTCCCTGATGATTTGCCTTCATCCCAGTTCCTTTCGTTGACTTCCTTACTGTCCAGAATTTCATGCATCTTCAATAAGCATTTGGAAAAAAATGAGCGGTTGAAACAAAAGTCATTTGAAAACGACTATTTGAATATATCAGTTGGAAAAAGAGGTTTTTGAGCAAATTTCATTTGAAGATTAATGTTGATTAGTAACATGGTAACAGTTGAACAGTGTAAAAATTTAAATATTTAAAATGTAAAAAATTTGATTTAAAATAATTATTTTTAAAATTATGCAATAATATGTAGTTTAACAATTTTGATATAAAAATAAATATATATATATATATTACAATTATTAATTTAAAAATACGAGTGATTCTTCTTCTTGAATCATAATGTAAATCATATATTGTTTCTCAAACCATAATTATACGTAAAATACAAAATAAACAATTTTTGTATTTACAAACGACAATCATTTTCTAAACGATTGTAAATAGTTCCATCTGAAAACGGTTTTTCAAACAATGATAAATAAGTCCAAACGACCGTTTGAAATAGTCGTTTCAAAAGGTAACTCAACTATTGGTACCAAAATAAGCATATTATTTTCAAATGACGTTTTATTTATAACAAATCAGACTCAGTAAATTTAATTTTTGGGAAAAGATGAATGTGGATGTTGTATAAATTCGTGAGTACAAAATAAATATTGAAAATTTTGAAAAAGTGGTAGAATATGAGTAGTAGTTGAAGGTCTAGCCGAAGAAGGTCGATGAAGAGCAGTTATATTATATTTAAGAAGGAAAATTGTGTTTTTTTCCACATTCGATAAAATTGAAACGATGTAAAGTTGATTAGCATGAACCTTACGCAAGATGACACGCACAAGAAAAAAAAAAAAAAAGGATCCAAATTTTTAATTTTATCATAAAAAAGAATGTCATTATACCTTGAGAAGTCGAAAGGATTACAATTCTATCTTCTTTGCTTCTTTTTTTGTTGAGTTTTTTTTTTTGTCAAACAAAGACACTGTAATAAAATATGTATCATATTTGTAATGATGATAGGCATGACATTGCCCACAATGCCCAGGTTTCAAGAAATATGGTACTACATAGAAGTTTAAAAGAAATGATTTGACTACGTATGTGACTAAAATGTCTTTATCTAATCTAGAGTAATTGAAGGATGGTTAACTTTCCACAAAGTGATTATTGGAAACTTCGCATGGTGATTTATAGGTCAATAAATAAGATATGAAAACCTTTGGGACATAGTATAGTGACCGTTGGATAAAGGTGAACCTACAGACCAAAAAAGACATAAGATCCGTTAAAAATGGTGGTGGGGATATTATATATAGGACTTTTCTTCAATCCCGTGCATGCCGTCGGAGCGTTATTGTCGGGAGTCTTTTACCCAGTCATATAGTCCGATCCTGAAGAAGCCAGAGCCAATATCGCCTCGAAAGCATTCCTGTGCCTTCGTCTCAGCCAATTAGAGTATATTTTTTATTTCTAAAACGATCAAATCCAAAGTGGACCAAAGATTGAAAATATTCAAATAAAACCTAAACTTTTAAAGTCAAATGCCCGAAATCCGTAAGAAACGATTTGGATCAGATACTGGCATGGTTCTTATATGGGCATTTAATACTTGAATCGATTATAAGATTTTTCATTATCTGCAAGGTGCAGGACCTAAATTTGGAAAAAGAGCATAAATACAATGATTGATTCAAAGAGAAAAAAAAGACAAAGAAATTGGCCCAAAGAAGAATGGTTCGAAAAGAAAAGTAATAATTCGTAAGCTTTTCGGAATCTAATCTTACTACTTAAATCAATTGTATATATGTATTGTATAAGTATAATAATCGTGAATATGTCTTTTGAGAAAAAATAATTGATCATATTATTACTAAACATTTCAGGAAAATTTTATGTTGTGGATTGTGGATTTGCAAACCGTCAATGAATTAAGACCTCAATGGTGTTGTTACCTGATCCCCGGCGTATGGCTAGCACATCCTCTGGTTTCACAGACCACTCTAAGTTAGCATTGAGAACTGTAGGTATTTCATGTACTTGAACTCCTGTAGGAATAGCTTTCTTCAGCTGTGAAACATGAAAGGTAGGATGAATAGCACAACCGGCTGGTAACTTCAATGTGTATGCCACTTTTCCCACTCTCTTAATCACCTGGTACGGTCCAAAATAACGAGGAGCCAACTTCTCATTCTGCCTTCTTACTGCTGTCATTTGTCTATAAGGTCTCAATTTCAGATACAACCAATCATCTACTGCAAATTCGACCTCTCTACGATGTTTATTGGCAGCCACTTCCATCCTCTTCTGTGCAAGTCCCATGTTACTTCTCAGTTCTTTCAACAGTTCATCCCTCTCAGTCAATAACTCCTCCACTTCATTATTAGCCGTAAAGGTATCACTATACCGCCATAATTTTGGCACTTCTCTCCCATAAACAGCTTGGAAGGGAGTCATCCTTATAGCCGAATGGTAAGATGTATTGTATGAGAACTCAGCCCATGGTAAAAATTTCACCCAACAACTCGGTCTCCCACTTGCAAAACAGCGAAAGTAGCTTTCTACACACCTATTCAAAACTTCTGTCTGCCCATCTGTTTGGGGATGATATGTGGTACTTCGTTTCAACTGAGTTCCTTGAGTTCGAAAAAGTTCAGTCCAAAAACTGCTAAGGAACACTCTATCACGATCAAATACCATAGTTTCGGGGAAACCATGTAACTTCACCACTTCCTTGATATATGCTTCCGCAACCAAACGAGCTGTATATGGATGCTTCAACGGTATGAAATGGCCGTATTTACTCAATCTATCCACCACTACCAACAGCACACTATAACCATTCGATTTAGGCAACCCATCAATGAAATCTAAACTCACATCAGACCAAATTTTCGTAGGTATTGGCAGTGGATTCAATAAACCAGCAGGAGATAGTGTTGACGTCTTGCAAGTTTGGCAGATTTGGCATTCCATAATAAACTGTTGAATCTGCTTCTTCATACCTTTCCAATAAACCTCTCTACTCTTTCTTTTGTATGTCTTTAACACACCCTCATGTCCACCGACTTCAGAAGAGTGGAACTGATCGAATAACTTTGGAATGAAGGGAGATCCCGTGGGAATTACTAAGCGACTTCCTTTGAATAACAGACCATCCTTTAGAAGGTAACCTTCTTCACTCTGCGGGTCTGATTGCAATTTCTTCATCAATTCCGCACATACAGAATCAGCTTGTTGTTGAGTTTTTAATTCAGTAACATCTACTGCTAAAGGAGATGTAAGTTGCAAACACTAGAGCTCTTCAATCAGCCTTCTTGATAAAGCATCAGCAACTCTGTTATCTGAACCGGGTTTATACTCAATGGTATAGTTCAATCCCAACAACTTGGCTGCCCACCTTTGCTGATCACCTGCCACAGCTCTTTGATCTATAAGGTACTTTAAGCTTTTGTGATTAGTGCGTATCTCAAACCTTCTCCCTGTTACATAATACTTCTATTTGTTCACTGCAAACACTATTACTAGCAATTCCCGTTCATAAACCGACTTGACTCTTCCAGCTGTTGAGAAAGCCTGACTGATGTATGCAATGGGACGATTCTCCTGGAGTAATACCGCTTCTATTCCAGAACCTGAAGCATCCGTTTCAATCACAAAGGTCTTGTCATAATCCGGTAAGCGTAATACTGGCAGGCTAGTGACTGCCTCTTTCAATCTCTCAAAGGCTACTTGAGCTCCTTTTGTCCACTTAAACCATCCGTCTTTAACAACTCTGTTAAGTCTTTTGCTATCTGTCCATAACCTCTCACAAATATGCGGTAATACCCCGTGAGGCCTAAGAACCCCCTTAGTTGTGTTACGTTTTTGGGAATCGGCCAACTTAGCATCGCCTATATCTTTTCCTTATCTGCTGCTACACCCGAACTGCTTACAATATGACCCAAGTAAGCCACTTCATTCAACCCAAACTGACATTTCTTCTCATTCACCACAAAATTATGTTCTTCCAATGTCCTCAACACAGTTTCCAAATGCCTCAAATGTGTTTTCATGTCAGGACTATATATGAGGATATCATCAAAAAACACTAGCACAAATCATCTCAAGTATGGTTTAAACACTTCATTATTACCGACTGAAACATTGCTGGTATGTTTGTTAATCCGAACGACATCACCAAGAATTCATAGTGCCCCTCGTGCGTCTTGAATGCTGTCTTCTCTACATCAGATTCCTTCATTCTTATTTGATGATATCCTGATTTCAAATCCAACTTCGAAAAGATTGCTGCTCCATCCAATTCATCCAATAATTCTTCTATAATGGGAATTGGAAACATGTCCGGTATTGTTTCTTTATTCAAACGTCTATAGTCAATACAGAACCTCCAGCCTCCGTCTTTCTTCTTCACTAAGATTACGAGGCTTGAAAAAGAGCTGATACTGGGTCTGGTCACTCCTGCCTTCAACATCTCCTTAACCATGCGTTCAATCTCATTCTTTTGAGTAAATGAATGTCTATAAGGTCTGACATTCACCGCATCTGCTCCTTCTTTCAATGTGATCCCATGCTGTCTATTTCTCAAAGGTGGCAAACCATGTGGCTGTTGGAAGACTGTCACAAATCGATCCAATAAGGTCTGGACAGCCGCTTCCCTTCGCTGAACTTGCTTATTGGAATCGAAAAGGGCAGTCAATTCCAACAGATAACATTCATCCTCACCTGTAATTTTCGTCATCAATGACTTCAGAGAAGTTGGTCTCTTGATCAATGCTGGATCACCACATAATTTCTTCCAAACTCCTTCATCCTTGAAGCTAAGTGTATGCAAACCCCAGTTCACTCTTGTTTCTCCTAACATTTCCAACCACGAGTAACCCAAAACTACATCCATATTTTCTAAGCCGAAACATAAAAATTCCATTTGAATTCTAACCCCTTGAACCTTCAATGTGAATAGACACATGCCACTACTTCGAATAATGTGTCCATCTCCCACATGTACAGAGAAGGGTCTGGTTTTAATGACTTGAAGCTTCAACTTCCTCACCAACTTCAGCGATACAAAATTACAAGTGGCACCATAATCGATCAGCACTACCACCTCTTCATCATGTACTTTTCCCATCAATTTCAGTGATTTCTTTGGAGACAACCCCGACATAGATAAGAGAGTAAACTCCTCAACGTCCTGATCAGTCTTCTTCTCCGTTCGAATTAGTTGAGATTCATTCTTTTCACTCTCCAAATCCATTTCTTCCCCAGGTTCGATTTCAATCAATCTGAATCGTTTCTGACTCTTACAACGATGTCTAGACCACCATCTTTCACCGCAAAACCTGCAAGGATTATGGCTTCTTTTCGTCTCCACATTCACTATTCCATTCTGAGAATCAGTAGATTTCCTAGCTGGCTGTATCTCAGTTCCTTTAGAGTTTAATATTGAGTTACTTCTTTGAGTATTAGCTATAAAAGGTGTAGTGCTGCTTCGAATTATTCCTTGATAGGATCCACTCCGTTTTTCAGATTTAAGTGCTGTTTGTTCCTCCATTATCTTGGCCATATCAGCCAAATCATCAATCCCTTCAGGTCTGTGTATCACTACCTTCTTCTTCAAGTCCTCCTTCAGCCCTTGTAAGAACATTTCTTCCAACACATCTTCAGTTAAATGGGGAACCTGAGCAGACAACTCTTCAAATCTCTTCCTGTACTCATCCACAGAATCTGATTGTTTAATCCTCATCAACTGTCCAACAATCGACCCTCCTCTTGTAGGTCTAAATCTTTTCCTTAGTTTATCTTTAAAATCTTGCCAATCTCGAAAATCCTTCCTATCTTGCATTGTACGAGACCATGTTACAGCACAACCAGTCAGATGAAATAGACCCAGTTCTAGTCATTCCAACTCAGGAGTTTGATTGAGTGAAAAACATCTTTCCACTCGATAGATCCAATCATCAGGGTTACTGCCTTCAAAATCCTGAATATCTACCTTTCTTACCGGTGAATCGTTGGAAGGAGTCGCAGAATGATTCCCTCTCTGTGACCCGTCACCAAACGCCATCGTACGTGTTGGTAATGCCAGAGCAGGTAACGGCAAAATGCCATCTCCCCTACTTTTCTCTACTACTGGCGTCGGAGCTACATCATCCTTCACCACTGCCACTGGATGAGATTTAACGCAAGATCCTTGTCCTTCTTCACTTCCAGGAGCTGAATCACACTTCAGAACTTGAGTAAGAGCTTCTTTCACCCACTGCAAGTCACTTCTCACTTCATGAACGTCTTTCTCCAGATCTGTAACCTTCTTTTCCACGATTGACCCCAATTTCTTCAAATCGGAAGTGTCTTGGTCCAATCGGACAAGCTGAGCTACAATGGCCACATTTTTTTCTTGAGCCGTCGTTGTGTCGTATTTGGGAGCCATGGTTCTGATACCAATGATACACGTGTGTATCTCGCATAGCTGAGTGTAGCTGAGATAATATTTGTTTGTTGATTATTCGATAAAACCTCCTAAAGTTTAGGGTTTACTTTAAATACAAATTGCAATAATGAAAGTTAAGTAAGATAAATGAAGAGAGTCTCTCTTTCGCACCGAGTATTCACTCTCCTCAAAGCCTCTGTCTCTATTCAAGTCTCTAGCCACTTTGCTTCACTTGTTCAACTTCTCTTCTCTCACGCTTTCAACATTGTCTCCTTCTCACTGTTGCCATTGCCACCTGAAGCTTATTAGGTCCTTTCTCTGCCGATGGTGTAATCAGATCAGGAGCTCTTGCTATGACCCGAGATGAAAACCCATTCTCTCATGGTCAAGGTCTTTACATGAATTCAATCCCATTCAAACCTTCAAACACTTCTTCTCCTTATTCATTCCAAACCTCTTTCACTTTCTCTATCAATCCTCATACCAAACCTAACTCCGGTCAGGGTCTCGCCTTCATCATCGTCCCAGCAGTTGATAACTCAGGTGCTTCGGGTGGTGTATATCTCGGAATCCTCAACAAAACTAATGATGGAAAGCCACAAAACAACCTCTTTGCTATCGAATTCGATACTTTTCAGAACAAAGAGTTTGATGACATTAGTGGTAATCATGTCGGAGTTAACATTAACTCAGTGACTTCTCTTGTCGCTGAGAAAGCTGGTTACTGGTTTCAGACAAGAGTCGGGAAAAGAAACGTTTGGTCCTTTAAAGATTTGAACTTGAGCAGTGGAAAGAGGTTCAAAGCTTGGGTTGAGTTTAGAAACACAGATTCTAGGATTACAGTTACACTCGCGCCAAAAAAAGTTAAGAAACCTAAGAGGCCTTTAATTGATGCTCCAAGAGTTCTTAATGAAGTTCTTCTTCAAAACATGTTTGCTGGTTTTGCTGGTTCAATGGGCCGGGCCGTTGAGCGTCACGACATTTGGAGCTGGTCTTTTGAAAACGAGGCCTAAAACCAACTAAACCGGTTTGGTTTGTCATTGTTTCTTAATTTGTTTTTCTTTTCGTAATTGTCATAATTAAGTTGAATAATTTTGGTTTAAATAAAACAAGCCAAACCTGTGTGTTTACTCTACATTTGCAATTCTTGTATTGAGACAGAATAATTCATATATTTGGAATAAAACAAAGTTTCTTTTAAAAATTCATGTATTACTGATTAATGATGGTATTTGCTTGAACCTCATTCTAAAAGGTAAGAGAATAACAGAACGCACTATAATTATATTATGATGTGATTAGTCATGTTGGTTAAACGACCTTACCATGCATTTACATGCGTATCAAAAACAAAGTTTTGATTTATTAGTAATTGTAAGGTATAAATAGTTTTGATTTTATGGCTTCAAATTGGATACTACAAGAATTGAAATGTACGTGAGTACCAAAACTATCATTCCTTCTTCAGAATATATATATATATATATGGCGCATTCAGCTAAACCAGTTCACGGATTGACCTGATAACTTCTCTCTTGAGCTTCATATTCACTAATCTTGCAGTTGGAGCTTCTCTTGTTTTATCTTTTTCTTTTCATTGTTGGTCGATATAGACAGCATCAACATCATCAAGTTCTAGTAGTTTCTGCATAAGCTCTTTGTTTAATTCCCTGGCCTCATCATCCACCTGCAACAACATACAACAACCCCAATGATCACATTATTCAAGTGGAATGGTTGATGGATGCTTCTAAACAGTGTCTCTTATTTTGGGGAGAAAAGTAAAAATGAAGAACACACTCAAATCTCGCCATGTAAGTTACTAATTTACGGTACATATCCTGTATTCAGACCTACCAAGAACACGAGGTCATAAGGCAGATGAGCTTTATTGACACTTCTAATTTTGTTTATGTAGCATATGTAATCTACAATGTGTTTAACACGTTAAGGGAAGATAACTACAAGTTGAAGATAACAAGAATTGGATCGAAATGTTAGCATCAGAAGTGCGGAAAAGGGGTATAGCAGAGAGGTTATGGACCAGAACAAAGGTGTACTACCTCAACTGTTGTCAGAGGAAGTAGCTCAGAGCCATTGTCAGGTTCGAAGTTCACCCCTTCATCGCGTAGCTTTGATAGTATTGTTGAGTAGTTCTCAGAAGAAGTTACAATTTTGTAGTACCTGAACAAATATCGAGACAAGAAATAGATGAAACAAAAGAAGAACATATTGTTTTGAGTCATTTACAAATCACATAGTCACACCCATCTACATAACTGCCAAGATGAATATTCATTTTCTTGTGTCATATCGCATGGTATGATTATTGTAATCTAGCTGCCTATGAGAAGTAAATGTATATACATGGGTACATTATACATTGAAGCAAATGATATATCTTGCAAGCTCTACTTTCAGTCACTTGATTGCGTTTTCAATCCAATCTTGAAAGAAATCACTAAGTGGTTCTTAAAAGTGACTATCTCTAACTCCAACATAACTAAGACTTTATTACCACAGAAAATAATTGAGAGATTTGTATGTATTATATTGTGTATACCTTTCTTCTCCATCTTCATCAGTATCATCTTCATAAGTCGGGGGCTCAATAACATCCTCTGCTCCAGCATCTAAAGCAATAATAAGGAGCTGATCTTTGTCAGCATCAGTGACCTTTATATTTACTACCCTAACTCGTCTAAACTTGAACATGACAGATCCTGAATCAGCCAATTTTCCCCCATAATCCTTAACAACCGATCTAACAGCTGCCACTGATCGATTAATTTTGTCTGTTAAAACCTCGACTACCATACTAACTCCACCATAGCCATACACCTAGAGCATAAAAAACAGGATTAGTATAGAATCATTAAATTTTATAATTAGACCTGAAAGGAAATGGTACGAGGGACAAAACCATTATACTAAAGTAGGGACAAGGTATGGAAGCTGAGTTAGGTTAAGTGACCATATAATTGATTAGGTTTAATGATGATCATAAATTACCAACCCAGTTCCCCACCTTAATAGGATGATTCACCATAACAGCCACATGTACAAACATAAAACTAGAACTGAAGCTCATGAGCAAACCTCGTAAACCTTCTCTATAAAAGCTTCTTGCCCCTTCTCAGAAGCCCTTTTGATATTACGCTCAACAATGTCCTTCGGTACGTCCAGTTCTTTAGCTTTGTCAAGTATAGTAGCTAGAGCCGTATTTGAAACTGGGTTTGGACCCCCTTTCTTGACACTGCATGATGATTAAACCCCACACAAACTATTTTCACAACCACAGATCCATAACAAATTAAGAAGATGAATCCAACAACCTAAACACAGAAAATACAATATCGAAACGAAAAAAGCAAAAGTTGAAGACTTACGCAGATACAACCTCCTTGCCAATTCTACAGTATAGCTTCGCCTTTTTTGAATCTTGAGCCCCCTGTATTCACTAGAAACTTCAACCTCAGAAGTCCTTATATACAATTCTGTATCAAAAAGAGTTTTCTTTTTTTTTTGTGAATTCTGCTATCATACTAGACAAGCAAGAAACACTTCCAAGTATTAAAATTTACGATTTTGAATAATACATTTTCCTACAATAACAATGTTTTATTTTCTATAAACCACTGATGAAACCCATTTTCCCAATGAAGCATATTATCAAACAAGTGGTAGGCATCAACAATTACAATTCTGCGCTCTTGTGCCTAAAATCTACTAATACCAGCAAATTCAGTGATTTAACAGAAGATGTAGTAAAAGAGATAGAGAAATAGAGGTTAAAAGAAGACCTTTCGGCCAGCGATTTTGGAAGAACGACGACCCATACAAAGAGGAGAAGAAAATGAAATCTTTCTGACTTGAAGATTGCGACAATTCTGGTCATTTGGATGTAAAGCTGTGAAAGACGAAAAAGTGTGTAGCGAGATTGAAGAGAGAGAGGACAAAGAATTTGCCATAGTAAGAAGACGATGGCTTGCGGAGTTGACAATGGATCTGGAAGAAACGCCATTGGAGAATCTCTGAAGGATTACTCTCATGGAGCAATGAGAGGCCATTGTCTACTTCAAGGTGTTAGAAGAACTGAGAAGAGCAGGTAAAGTTAACTTATTAGTTATGCAACATCCTAGTACGCTACATTGGAAAACGGTTAAAACCTTAGCCAACTTTTTGCGCAATGCCGTATCGTACCATTAAATCGTTTGTCCGACTTAAACCTTAGTTTAATGATAATAAATTTGAATTTCATACATTAACGTTTTAATTTCGGCCAAATCCTAAATTGATCATTTGTGGTGTTAAAATAATCTGATTAGGCAAATTAGCCAAACACATGAACTTTTATGTGGCTTAATCGGAGTAAACAAGAGAACGACATCGTTTTGGACTAGAACCAAAACTTCAGAAAATGACGTCGTTCCTCTCATTCTTATTTGGGGCTGAAATTAGGGTTTCTAATTTGAGCTGTTTAACTCATTTTTAGCGTAAACCTCTTCCAACTAGGGTAAATTGGGCGATTTCAAAGGGAATCATCATTGTCGATTTCAAAGGAATCTCGAGTCAATTTCGAAGGAGTTGCGTTTTGTGTTTTGCAGTCCTGAAGAAGACGTGGAAATAATGGTGTCATCCTATATTTGGCATAGATGCATGTTTTTTGAAATCCACTCTCAAAGGACAACTTCTGGCAGCCGTAGGTAGAGATGCTAATATAGATATGTATCATATTGCTTGGGCGGTGGTTGTTGGGGAGAATGAAGAAAATTGGCGTTGGTTTATTTGTCTTCTAAAAAAGACTTGGAGATACTCGATGGATCTGGTTTGACTATTATATCAGACAGACAGAAGGTGTTTGTATTTACTTTGGCTTAATTGTGATGATTTTTAGTTATAGTTCTTCATTGTTGTTAGTTTTATTTTTTCAGGGACTTTTGAATGCTACACAAGTGGAATTACCTAATTGGAGCACAGGATGTGTGCACGTCATATCTATGGTAATTTGAAGAAGTAATTTCCCAATCAGAATGATATGAAGCAGCTGTTCTGGAGGCTCGTAAGAAAGCTACACACAACCCGAGTATGAGGCAAATCTCGAGGCAATCAGAAGGTATGACATTCGTCTATACGAGGCTGTGATGGAAAGGAATCCCAAGAACTGTTCTATTGCCTTTTGCTCACCGACTGCCTGCTGTGTTGACATGCATAACAACATATATGAGTCATTCAACAATGCAATAGATCTTGCCCGATATACGCCCCTTGTTGAGATGATTAAGACAATTAAAAGGAAGGCTATGTTCCGAATTGAGTTAAGGAGGACCAAGGCTCTTAGACATCAAGGAAGATTCACGCCAAGAATCTTGGGAATTCTTGATATGGAGCTTGAAAAAGCAATGAAGTTCTGCAGGATGATTCATGGATCAGAGGGTAGATGCGAGGTGTTAGAGTATGGACAGGCTGTGAGTATCAACATGAGGCTTTGTGAGTGTGCTTGTCAAAGATGGCAGATGAGTGGTGTCCCATGTCGACATGCACTAAGAGTAATACTTGAGAAAAAATTGAACAGGGAAAACTACTTATCTTCTATGTATCTGAACTCGACCCAGCAGCATATCTACAATGACTCAATATGTCCAGCGAATGGAATGAAGTATTGGGAAAACAGTGGATCAGTAATTCTGCCTCCTCCGAGTATGGTAGCTCAGCCTGAGAATCAAATAGGCCGGAAGCCAAAATCGAAGAAGAGAAAAGCAAGGAATGAGTCTCCACCACCGACAAGGAAAGTGAGTAGGAAGAAAAAGACGATGCATTGTGGAAAGTGTGGGTTGGCAGGTCATAATGCTACTAAGTGCAAGAATGTGGGAGTACAAGTGATGCGAGCTAAGAAAAGAAGAGCACTTGTAGAGGAAGATGGCAACGAGTCAGGTTATGAATCCATCACTTTGGATTTTGGAGAAGGGCCTAGCCAGGCAACGCAACAAACAGAGACTGAAGCGCATGAAGTCTGCTTCTTATGTGTTTTAAGACTGCCTTTTCGTTGGCATTTGCTCTGCTTCTTATGTCTATTTTCAGACTGCTTCTTATGTGTTTTGAGACTGCCTTTTGGTTGGCATTTGCTCTGATTCTTATGTGTGTTTTAAGACTACTTTTTATGTGTTTTGAGACTTGGTTGGCATTTTCTCCGCCGATTCTTATGTGTTTTGAGACTAATTTTTGTTGTAAGACAAATATTACTTGAGTGTGCTTAAACATGCTTCATCACACCAACATTATTATCCATTACAAACAAATAAAACAAAAATAGTTTTACATTCAACTATAAAACACCACAACCTAGAATTAGATCACTATGAACTTCCACCGTAACACACAACCTACGATTGGGACGATTAAAACAAAAAATAAAGCAGGACAACGATCACAAAAACATATGCGAATATGTTCTTCAGAATTTTTATCTCCATGTTGCAGGCTGTGATATTCTTCTTTAGAGCGTCCATAGATGCACAATTCTCATTACTCACTCTCTCAATTTCATCAATACATGTATTCAAGCTATCTGGCAGTGCTAAAGCATCATCTTCAATATGATCAACCTTTTCAATCAGATTCTCAACCTCCTCCAAAATTAACCTATCCGCCCACTTAAATAAATGGCTCCATCGATCCTGTTTTCCCTAATGCCATTACAATCACATTACAACATTATCATAAACGAATTTATCATCAAAACTAGAAAGGACTTACTGCTTCACATCCATAAGGACAATTGTAAAACATTCTTCCAGGATTTTTAGGTGTAGAAGACATCATCAGTTTGACTGCTTCACCACATCGACATCTTCTCGGAATACCTCGATCTCTTTCACTCATTCCAATATGCAAATTAGTCACGATACTCACCCAAAACAAACCCTAATTTCAGCCCTAAATGAGAAAGAGAGGTTAAGAGGACGATGTCGTTTTTTGAAGTTTTGGTTCTGGTCCAAAACGACGTCGTTCTCTTTTTTTACCCTGATTAAGCCACATAAGAGTCCACGTGTCTAGCCAATATGCCTAATCAGATTATTTTAACGGTTGACTAACACCGCAAACATTCAATTCAAAATTTGGCCAAAATTAAAAAGTTAGTGTATGAAATTCAAATTTTTTATCACTAAACTTAGGTTTAAGTCTGGCAAACGAGTTCATGTATGAAACGACACTGCGCAAAAAGTTCGCTAAGGTTTTGACCCTTTTTCCTACGCTACAGATACTGTGTCCGATTCAAAAATCTAAGCTATTCTTCAATTGGGAAACAGGCTTATCTTAATGAACTTTTACATGGAGTGCCGATTTCTCAATAAACTTTTGAATCTGTCTTAAATCTTAATTAGATGCTTAAAAATTTTTAAAAGCTACATGAACTTTCTAATTATGGCTAATTTCTACGTTGACTGTTAACATCGTTAATCAATGGTTAAGTCTCTGTCAGGAGTACTGTACGGTCAATTTTAGTGACACGTGTACAGCCGAATTAAAAATAAAATAAATTTCAAAAAAATCAAAAAAATCAAAACAAAATTAAAAAAAAAAATCGAAAAATATAAAAAAAAATTAAAGAAATTTAAACTTTTTATAAAAATAAAAATTAAATAAAATAATTTCAAAATATAAAATGGATAAAAAGTTTCATAATTAAAATAATTTTTAAAAATAATTTAAAAACTTAGAATTTTTTAAAAAATTTTAAAATAAATTAAATACAACCTAACTAACCAACAAATAGACACGATAATTGACCAAACAATCTATTTTGTTACAACCTAATTACAATCATAATTCACCCGATTCAAAAAACTTTTAACTCTAAGACTCTAGAAATCTTCAACAAATCAAGTATTTTTAATATGGGAATAGGTGAACCTACATAAATGAGTTGATGAAACATTGTCGATGTTTCCGGCAGATGCTTCAAGAAACTCATTTTGTATTTACTTTTTTTAATTTTTTTTAATAATTTTCTTCCAAAAGTTCCTTTATTTATTTTTTAAAAATTATTTTTTTTCCTTTTTATTTTTTGTTCTATTTTTAAAATTTTATTTTCGTTTTATTTATTTATATATCTTTCCTTAAATTTTTAAATTTTTTGTTAGGTTTTCAAGTTTTTTTGTATTTTTTGAATTTTTTTTCGATTTTTAATTTTTAATTTTATTTTTTAATTCCACTGTACACTTGTCGCATAATCAGCCGTACATGTGTCGACGACAGAGACTTAACCATTGACTGACGGTCAATGTAGAAATTGGCCACAATTAGGAAGTTCATGTAGGTTTTTAAATTTTTAAGAATTAAATTAAGATTTAAGACAGGTTGAAATGTTCATTAAGAAATCGGCACTGCAGTAAAAGTTCATTAAGATTTAGGCCATTTTCTCTCCTTTTGCTCGGATAGGATTTTTGGGGTTTTTGGTTGGATGAATTGCTAAACTAGTTTTTGTGACATTTAATTGATTACAATAGTCCAAAAACTTTAAATTACAATTCAATTGTTTTCGGATTTTTAATACCGTTTTACCTCTTTTTTATTTGAAAAGAAGAAAAAAATTGCGACACTACTATTAATGAGATACTCCATGTCACCAGACAGAAAACCACGAAAAACTTATGTAATGTTGTAGGTTTCGTTGTCAACTGTTGTAGGTTTTCATTTTCCTTCGTTGTAGGTTTAAGTGTCTTATGTTATTGTTGGAGGTGGATCCGAGATCTTACTTTGGTCCATGAGTGTGTGATTTTGATGTATTTAGAGTCTCATTTAGATCACTGTGCGTTCATCTAGTTAGATTTTCCTTGCACTTAGGTCCGTTTAGACTTGTTTTGCACTTTTGCATTTGCATTGGAGTTTTGGAGTTCACTTAGGTAAAAGGAGCAAAAAAGGAGAAAAAGTGGAGCTAAGGAGAATTGGAGCAGCTGCTGAAACGTCTAAGTAGACAGAAATCAAGAAGGATCGTGCACCCTCCGATTGCCACCTCGCGGTTTGTACACGAAGAATACCAAGAACGCTCGACAAAGGCCACCTCAAGGACTTGCCTCAACCCACCTGTCGCAAGGAAAGACCGGTGCGGAACAAAGACTCATCGCTCTTCTCGTCGAAAGTCATACTCGGAGCAACAACTCAGATAAGAACCACGAGGACAAAGAAATGAAGCGTTCCTTGGTGTCCAAGCTCGCGCAAGGACTCCGAGGGAAGCTTCACAGACCGCTTGGTTGACAAACTTAGGTCGGTTTGTCCATTAGGGTTATGAGAATGACCCTATAAATACCCGTCTAATGAACCTTTTATCATTTTTATCTGATGTTTTAGCCGAAAAAGGACTCTTTCTATTTTTCCATTTTCGTTTAAGCTTGTTTAAGGTTTGTTACTCTTTAATGGTTATTGATGGAATGATTTAGTGATTGCTGGCTTTCTTTATCTCTTTGCTCTTGCATTTTAGCTTTTCTACTTTAATCATGTCATCGGAATCTACTCCATTCCTCACCCCTCTCAAAATGAGGAGCGGTGGATCCCTTTGGATCTAGAGGATGGGGAGATCGGAGGTGAATCCATTGATTCCCTCGCCTAGGTAACCGATCAATAACGCCGATCTCATCTAGTAAGGCCAAGTTTAATGTTTATCTCTTCCTGATCAGCTGAGATCTGATTTGGGTCATGTCCAAAGGCTAGCACTAACGGAAATGAAGGCCTCGATCCTTACTATAGATGGGTTGATCCGCTGAAGAGAGATCTAGCATGCGGATCGGTCATAAGACGATTAGGGCCAAATTTTATGCGTCAGGTTCGGTGAGATCACGGCGAGAGCCGATTGGATCAGCCGATCCGGATCGAGATCCTCTCTGTGAGAGCAGGCCGATCTAATCAATCTCTCGGTCTAGAGATCGCTCAAAGAAATACGGCGAGTGGGATCGACGAGTTCACCGCCGATCAACCTCTCAATCCTTTAGATCCTCCCTTCTAAATTTCTTAAACCTTTATTTTCAATTTGCACTCTGTTTTTATATCATTTTCTTTGTTTTGCTATTTGAAGTTCTGTTTTCTTTTTGTCTTTAGCTTATTTTGTCCTTTGTGCTAGTTTGCTAGCTTAGTGCTATTTAGATCTATCATTGTGACAGGATGTTTAGATTAACTTGAACTAGGATTTGGTATTAGGTAGATTATTAGCAAGCATTTCCGAGTATTGGTTCGACAAACCCCTTTACTTACCACTAACTCAATGATTTGATAGAAGGAAACCGCAAAAACCTTTTATCAGTCCACTGAAAATAACGGGTTGAATATAAAAGAATCAGCTGGTTGCAAGCACTAAGTCTTAAACTAAGATAAAATATTTGACTCGGCAAAATGTCTCATCTCGGACGGTTCTACGAACCTGAAGGGAAGTCGGATGACACATCAGCATACAATAAATGGAAGTTTTTCTGTTCCGACATGGAAAACTTCCAGAAATCTAGCATAAATCTTAACAGATTCAACCAAATTAACAAGATTTGTAAATCTTCCTTTATTTTCTACATATGTAACCGTCTCTATAAACTATAAATATAGGCACAATCCTTCCGGAAAGAGGATCCTTTTTGGGCATTCAAAGTTTAATAAGAACATCAATTCGGCATTCACCTTTCTTGTTTCTCAGTTAACTAAGTTCTTGCTCCCGTTCGAATCCACAAGTGTCCTTGCTCATTCTCTCCCACTCTATTAATAAGGAACCACCGTTTTAGTACTTATTATGCTGAAACCGGTTCCAATAGTTAGCACCGTCTGTGGAGAAGATATCAAAAGACATTTTCACAAAGGCAAGAAGAAACTTTGAGAACAAGAACATGGTGGAAGGAAAACTCACCATCAACTCACCAGAAAGGAGGGAACCTCTCCCTCAGGAACACACCGATTCAGCGGATGGACCAACCATGGATACAACTCAGACTCAGAAAGAGAGTTGACAGGAAACCTAGGAAGATGTAGATCTTCCACCGCCACCACAAGGGTCACCGACACTCAGAACTTTAGTGCGTAGCCTATTCACACAGTAGGAAGCTTCTGATCGAAGAAATGCCAAGAGGTTCGATCGGCTTGAATCTCGTTTGAATGAGAGTAGTCTCCCAACTAAGCAGGTGAGCAGACCGTGCGCGGAGGCATTAGCTAGTTTTCAGAGAACACTATTGCAGAACTTTCCAAGTCCACAACCCGTCACCCTCCTCGGTACAAGATCACTCTGTCGTACCAAACACGTCAAGACAGCATAGCCAAGTGACTTTGGCCACTACAACCATATTGAAAATGATGGATGACATTAAAGTCTAAATTCCATCAATCTACCATCTTGGCACCCGAGATAGGAAGGATCCTAGCACAGGCACAGAGGGTTGCGACTACGGAGAGTCTCGGTAAACAGAGGGTTGCGACTCTGATGCGCCTCTTACGATGAAAACTTGGATCCTGTAGAGTTTATGAGCACCTTCAACTTCATGATGAACGGTAACAACTACACCATAGACAATGAAGACATAGCTTACTGCCAGCACTTCGCAGAAAATTTAACCGGAGACGCCATGGTTCACCAAGCTTCCTAACGGGTCAATTGAAAGCTTCAATCAGCTCGTCGAGTTGTTTATGAAGCAATATGCCTTGTTCGTTTATCAAGACACCTCAATCGTCGAGCTGAGATCTTTGAGGCAAGGATTTGACGAACCCTTGAAGTCGTATCTCGGACACTTTAAGAAGATACTGATCAAAGCCAAAGTCAGTGACGACATGGCTATCGAAGCCGATTTGATCAGCCAATCCGGATCATGATCCTCTCTGCGAGAGCAGGCCGATCTAATCAATCTCCCGATCTAGAGATCGCTCGAAGAAATACGGCGAGTGGGATCGGCAAGTTCACCACCGCTCAACCTCCTAATCCTTAGATCCTCCCTTCTACATTGCTTAAACCCTTATTTTCAATTTGCAATCTGTTTTTATATCATTTTCTCTATTTTGCTATTTGAAGTTTTGTTTTCTTTTTGTCTTTAGCTTATTTTGTCCTTTGTGCTAGTTTGCTAGCTTAATGCTATTTAAATCTATCATTGTGACAGACTTTTTAGATTAACTTGAACTAGGATTTGGTATTAGTTAGATTGTTAGCAAGCATTTCCGAGTATTGGTTCGACAAACCTCTTTACTTACCACTATACTCACTGATTTGATAGAAGGAAACCGCAAAAACCTTTTATCAAATTGGCGCTGTTGCCAAATTAGAATTTTGCTTGTTACAATTTATAGTCTACTAGTCTTAGGATCAAGTTGCGTGTTTACTGCTTTGATAACTTGTCTTTGCTTCATACAGCTTGGATCTATAAAGACCAAGCTTAAAACATATTGACAAGTCGTTGTTTATGTCCTTGTAGGCCTCGTAGGTTAACCTAGACATTTGGACCCGAGGATAGATCCAGAATGTTCAACCTCAGCCTTAACTCCTGCGAGTTAAGTGAGAACTCAGAAAAGTTGACCAGTTGATGCAAACGCGTTGGAAGGGCTCTCACAACCTTCACCAACTCATCGACAACATCAACCTCCTTCCTCTTCAGACGACAGCGCACGAGAATGCAGCAACCACAGCCTGATCTGGACAACACAACACCTGACACGACCACAGATGGAACACCACCGTTACCTAATGAAGCCACCTACCAGGCGCTAGTACACACTCAAGCTCGCCGCCCTCGCTATATTGGTGCGAGCGATGCTCCGAGTATTCATACTCAACAGAACAGGATCCAACACGGGCTATCCAGAATAATAACTTTGAGATCAAGAGTGGATTGATCTCCATGGTCCACAAGAACAAGTTTCACGGCTTGCCCTTGAAAGATCCCCTTGACCACCTCGACGAGTTTAAGAGACTCTGTACTCTTACTCGCATCAACGGAGTGAGTGAGGACGCGCTGAAACTAAGACTCTTTCCTTTCTCTTGTGGAGATAGAGTCCATCAATGGGAGAAGCACCTACCCACGGACACGATAACTACTTGGACAGAATGCAATTTTCCTCACAAAGTTCTTTTCAAATTTGAGGACAGCCAAGTTAAGGAATAATATCTCCAACTTCGTGCAACAGAGCACCGAGTCACTTGCTTAGGCGTGGGATTGATACAAGACATATCAGTCTCAATACCCTTATCACTGTTTCCCGAAAGATACTATCCTCTGCAACTTCTACCGAGGAGTCCATCCAAGGATCCGTATGCTTCTTGATACTGCAAGCCATGGTAGTTTTTTTTTGCAACAGGAGATTGCTGAGGGAAGAGCACTTATAGAGAACCTCGCTCTAGTTGATGGTCAATATGGCAAGGAGTACGACCAAGCTGTATGTGGTGTTTCTGAATCCGATACATCCGCACGCAAGGAATTGAAGCAACTACACGAGAAGTTGGACAAGCTGCTTATGGTTCATGCAAACCAAGTGAATCTCGTAGAAGAGGAGCTGATACAAGAAGCAGAGGATGAACAAGTTAAGGAAATTTGCTTTGTCCAAAATCAAGGTGGATCAAAACCGTGGGTGAACTACAAACAAAACCCAAACTTGAGCTATAGAAGCACAAATGCAGCAAACCCACAAGATCAAGTTTATCCGCCCAAAGCAATGGGCATGGATAGCGAAGGAACAATGGCAACAAAGTGTCAAACCAGTTGCGGCTGCAACACAACCACAGTCCACACAAGAAGGTTCACCGGACATGATGAATATGTTTCAACAAATACTCCAATACCAAACAACTCATCAAACGGAAATCACTAAGAAGTATGGAGAAGTACATAGTCACATTGACACTACTTACAATGATCTCAACTACAAATTTGAGACTCTCAATGCGAGATTGAAATATGTGGAAAGTAATCAAGCCTCGTCATCAACAAAAACTACCGGCCAACTTCCTGGGAAAGCTGTCCAAAACCCTAAGAAATACACGACCTAATCTATCACTCTTTGTACCGGTAAACTGCTTCCACCATTAGTTAAACCAAAGGAACATGCTGAGGACAGCGTTATTCAAGAAGGGGGGCAGAAAAAAATCAAGGAAACAGCCGGACATGAACAACTCAGGGATACACCTCACGGGCCAGAGCCGCGAGGAGAGGTTGATGACAATCTGATTACTGGAAAAACTCCCAATTCCACACAACTCAGGGAGATCCCTCGCACGCCCGTGCAGCGAGGAGAATAATCAGACGGTCCCAAGCATAACACAACTGAAAGAGCTGCACCTGTGGTAGCTTCCAAAGCTAAGGCACCTTTCCCCTCAAGATTGAAGAAGAATCAAGCTGAGAAACAAAGGGTCCTTTTTGACAAACAAATGAGTGGTATTGAGCTAAATTTACCCATCTTGGATGCTTTTCGTTTAATTCCTCAATAGAAAAAGTTTTTGAAGGACACTCTTAAGGAAAAGGAGGAAGAATGCATGGCTATTGGGACTAAAAACATCTGGATCAATCTTGATACCAGTTTTGCTACATCAAAGGAAAAGGCTCATTGCGGAAAAATTGGATGACCCGGGGAGTTTTACCTTTCCATGTGATTTGGGCCCTTTGACGTTCATCAACTACCTATGTGATCTTGGGGCATCTATTAGCCTCATTCCACTAATCACTGCTCAGAAGTTGGGGTACTCAAGGTTCAAAGACTGAAAGATATTGCTGGTCCTCGCAGAACCAGAAGGCCGAGGAGACTTCTCGAGGATGTACCTGTGAGTGTTGGTAACGTTCTAGTCCCGACAGATTTTGTGGTTGTGGAAATGGATGAAGAGCCTACGGATCTGTTGTTATTGGGTAGACCATTCTTGGCATCAGTTGGAGCACTGATCGATGTAAGGAACAGGACCATAGAGTTGAAGGTTAGAGACGGTATTGAAATGATGTTCGACCTTAAAGAAGGAGGAAAGAAACCCACCATAAATGGACAATATTTTGAGATCGAAGGAACCATCGGAGGAATGGCCGAGGAAGTAACCGAGGGAGCTTTGGTTTCCCTCACAAACTCATACTAGAGAAAGTATGGAGAGTCAAGCTTGTGACTCTAAACAAGCCCACTTGAGAGGGAATCCCATGTTTATCCTTTACTTTTGAAACTCGTTTTAAATTTGTTTAAAGTTGTTTTAGCTTTGTTTTGTTTTAAGAACACTTTTCTTTTTATCTTTGTTAATATGGATATTTGGTATGTCAATCTGCATCTCAGGTACAAAGGGACCAAGAACATCATCTTGGCAGTGTTCTGGGCAAATTAGAGGAAGTAATACCCCAAATAAGCCAAGAACAAGCATGCCTCTTATATGATCCTCAGAGGCCAAAGGGGCGAGGAATGAGATGAATTTAGCGAGGAACCAGTATCCCTCAGTGCATGAGGCCGAGGAAGGTGTGCGAGTAGTGTTCACATTGCTTTGAACACCACTCATGGACCTACTTGCACACCTTAATATCCTTATATATAGAGTTCTAGCCAAATAAATCTCATTGCGTTTAAAACACACTTATTATTCAGTGAATTCTTGAATTTGAGCTTAATCATATAAGTGTCTCACACTAAGCTGATCTTGATAATGTGGCTAATTGTTCATGGTTTTAGATATTGCCACAAACAGGGAACTAATCAAGACTCAGAATAGTCAATGGGCTAAACAACAAGAGCAGTTCAAGCTTGGTTTTTCTGAATGGGTGTTAAAGTCTCGGTTATGACTACGAGGAGAAGGAGTAAGGTATCAGGATGTCGAATAGAAAGGAACAGAGGGTTGTCCTGATTCCAGCTAACCAAGTAGGGCCCACAAGCTAATAACATTAGCTAAAATCAAGGAGCAGTCAAATCTAAGTCAGACCAATCGGACGGCTGAGATTGTCAAAGATTTCAAAATTTAAAATCAAGGGTTGGGATTGAGTAAGACGGTGAGGATGAACCACGAGGTGGCATGGGAAACAGAGATTGTCTCCTCCTTCCTTATTTGTCTCCGGAAAGTCCTACAAAGATTCCCTATATATTGAGCTGCTCTCACCTTAAATCCCTCAATCACTCTCAAGCTCGCTACACACAAAATACTCTCTTCTTTTTGCACCAGAGATTTGATCGGAGAAAAGAAGAAGATTTCTAGTTCGAGGATTCATAGCGAATTTAAGCTCTTCGAGTTAAGAAGCCTTGCTCTCACAAACATCAAACATGTCTTCAAGGGATAAGAGAAAGAGTAAGGAAATTCGCAGCAAATTCATGCAAGACGCACAAAAAGTTGGGTGGAAAGAGATTGAGGTGGGATTAGATGATTCACCGCCGATTCGTATGGAGAGAAGCGCCAAACCCAGAACTTGCCGTTTTATTGTCCAATCGGACGGAAAGGACGACACAGTTATTCAAAAGAAGAAAGAAGCTCCAGTCAAGAAGACGGCAAGAAAGTCAGTGGGTGAGCCGATGGATTAGTGGTTTGTGCAGACTCAACAGGATGAAGGCAGCTCTGCACAAGAGAAAATGAAGGGGAAGCAGATCGCCTCGCCATATATAAGCAAGGATAGTGATTCTGATAGTAGCAAGTACGGCCAGGCCTCGCCGATGGATGTCAAGTATGAGCGCGAGCACAAGAAGACAACCAGATCTACAGTTGGAAAGAGAGAAAAGATGACCAAGTACCGGAGGGATATATAATATTTAAAACAAAGCGGTAACTCGGAGAAGGAGGCGAGGATGGACTACGAGGAGAAGCAAATGGAGAAAAAAGGGAAAACCGCAAGGAAAGCCAACAACTCCGACCAAGCATACGAAGCTCTTAGCATGATGGGTGTTAATGGAACATATTTTCCGCACATCAGGACCATGAATAGACTGAACATCACCGAGGATGTGGACAGGATCTTCAGCTCGTTGGGGATTAAGGTTTCAATGTACAACATGGCGAGTACCTACATCGAGGAGACTTTGCAATTTTTAGCAACTGTGGACCTCCGGGTATACTCAAAGAAAGTACCTGAATTGATGGAGAAGAATGGAGCCGGATACATAACGTTCACGGTGTATGACAAGCTATACACCATGACATTCAAGCAAATGGAAAGGATCTTTGGCTTCCCATCCGGAGACTCGGTGTACCCAGAAGTAGGTGACAAGGAGACAGACAAGGTGTGGAATATGCTGACAAGTTGTGGGGCGTACGACTCATCAAGGAGTAAGGGGAATTGGATCAGGAACCCCACCATCAACTATACAAGGAGTGCCATCACCAATGTACCTTTTGCTAGAGCCTCCACCTCGCCGATCAACCTCGGAGAAATGTAGATGATGGTCATGGCGATGAAGGAAATAGTAGGAACTACTCCAAGCGGCATGCAAATCGAAGGAGATGATAGAAATTCCGGTATGTCATTCATTTTGGCTAAGCAACTTCTGACCTACCGCAATCGGGTGATGATACAAGCGGGAAGAGGAAGCTGTAAAGCAAAACACATCTATATCGGTGGTGTGGTTGCCCTAATTTTGGAGGCATGCAGAGTACCATTGAACACGGACAATGAGAATTGGGCTGAACCTCAATTCATGGACCTAAGATACCTTCAAGGAGCATGCCTCTTTGCTAAAGGCAAGTTTGACGGTCGAGCTGTGTACAAATTCGACCACCCGGAGAAGAGAAACGCTATAATCGCTCTGCCTTGCCCTGAATACACCTCACTCAGCACAAGAGAGAACACGACTTTCATTCCGCCCCTCACATCTCTACTCGGTGAAGACCCGCGAGGACAACTACCCTAGCAAGCCGAGGAGGAAGTAAATGAAGAAGATGTTGATCCAGAGTCCTACCTTTTTGAAGAGTTCACCGAGAAGAATCAAGGCACCGCAACTAAGGAAGCCCACAAGCGCATTGGAAAGCTCCAAAAATTGGGAAAGTGGTTGCTAAAGAAGGTGAAGGGCTTTGCGAAAGAAACGGAGGAGGCACAGCAAGCAATCAGAACTATGGAAGGAAATTGATGGGCTGCAATCATCAGTTAGAGGAATGGCACCTCAGCCTCGCACACATGAGTCGGCCACCAGCGAGGAGGCACTCAACCTCAACAGGTACCAGTTCTGGCGAAGCACGCCAAGAGCAAAGAATGCTAATCAGTGGAGATTACGCGGGTTTACAAGAGGACTAGAAGGAAGAGCCACAGACGCTGGGCAGAACAAGGACAAACATCTCAACCGGATCCCTCGCATGCGTCCCTTGCCGATCACGATCACAAGGAGCACCTTGATAGACCGTAGCACGTTGCACCATGCGAAGGATTAGCTCCACGTGGGTATCCAAGCCCTCACAGTTACACAATTGAGGACATGAACGCCTCAACTGCTCATTTTTTCAACTTTTAGGTACCATACTCCAAAACCTTTGTATATACATTTTTATCTTCTTTGTTTTCGTCTTTTGTTTGTCTAGACAACTCTCTTAGACTTCTACACACAAGGAACTGTGTGATTTAAGTTTGGGGGAGGGGTCTAGAGTACTCTCACATTATTTCTTGTGTTCTTATTTTCCATTTTGCATACATTCATTTAGGTTGTAAAAATCTGTTTAGATTTTTCTTTGTTGCATTTCATAGCATCTAAGGCATAAAAAAAAAATTGAAAATTTTTGAAACTTAAATCCGAAAAAATAGAGTGATCATATAGTTGCATCCATTTAGCTTTGTCTTTAGGTTGCATTCACATAGGATTCATGCATTTGAACTTGTTATGTGGGAATTATCTTGATGATGGGAAAACCTTGTTAAGTTAGCTAGTAACCATTGTGAATGCTCTTGATTGGTAAATGGCCGTTTTTGGAATGTTTTTGGGCAGATCATTCACCTTAGTGAACTTTGCTTGGGTTGTGTCTTGAAAATGCCTTGTTTGATTCCTTCTAAAACTGAACTTGAATCTCCGATCTAGGGCATAGAGATGCATCAAATACTTTCCTTCTTTATGTTTAGCATGATCCATTGTGTATATGTGGTAAATCCTCTCAAGTTAAGTGAAAAAATGAAAAAATAAAAGCTGCCCGCCAAAAATTGAGTAAGTGGTAAAGGTGAAGCGGCTGGAAGGATGTGTAAACCTGGCCTTTAATGACCATGTATATATGTTGCTTACTCCATATGTGGGTTGGTGAAGCAACTTGGAAGGAAGCGTAAACCTGTAGCCTTTCATGTTTGTGTAAGCCAACTTCGGAAAAGCCAAAAGGGCATATAAAAAGAGAAAAGAAAAAGAAAGAATAAATAAGCGGGCAGCAAAAGTATGAATGAGAGGGTACCATTTGAGTTGAAAAATAATCATGCTAAGCTTAGGGAAAATGAACTACATACTCGTTGATCTCTAGCCACTTTTGAGGACCGCACCTAGAAGAAATGAGGAATTATACTTGGACCTTTAGAGACCGGCTTAGGTATTAGGAATCTATAGGCTGGATGCTATTTTGAGGATGATTACATTACGGTTTCCAAAATGATAGAGCTCACATGTGGATTATGGACCTAGCTTACACAAGTTACTCGTTGGATAAGATGTTCCCACTTTGTGTGCAGTTTTTCCATCTTAGGTCATTGCACTTGCTTGAGNTGAGGCTAAACAAGATCTAAGTTTGGGGGAGCTGATGTGTGTGATTTTTGATGTTTTTAGATTCTCATTTTAGGTCACTTTGCATTCATCTAGTTAAATTTTCCTTGCACTTAGGTCCGTTTAGACTTGTTTTGCACTTTTGCATTTGCATTGGAGTTTTGGAGTTCACTTAGGTAAAAGGAGCAAAAAAAGAGCAAAAGTGGAGCTTAAGAGAATTGGAGCAGCTGCTGGAACGTCTAAGTAGACAGAAATCAAGAAGGATCGTGCACCCTTGGATTGCAACCTTGCGGTTTGTACGCGAGGAATACCAAGAACGCTCAACAAAGGCCACCTCAAGGACTTGCCTCAACCCATCTGTCGCGACGAAAGACCGGTGCGGAACAAAAACTCATCTCTCTTCACGTCGAAAGTCATACTCGGAGCAACAACTCAGACAAGAACCACGAGGACAAAGAAATGAAGCGCTCCTCAGTGGCCAAGCTCATGCAAGGACTCTGAGGGAAGCTTCACAGACCGCTTGGATGACCAACTTAGGTCGGTTTGTCCATTAGGGTTATGAGAATAACCCTATAAGTACCCGTCTAATGACCCCTTTATCATTTTAAGCCAAAAAAAGACTCTTTCTATTTTGCCATTTTTGTTTAAGCTTGTTTAAGGTTTGTTACTCTTTAATGGTTATCAATGGAATGATTTAGTGATTGCTTGCTTTCTTTATCTCTTTGCTCTTGCATTTTGGCTTTTCTACTTTAATCATGTCATTGGAATCTACCTCATTCCTCACCCCTCTTAAAATGAGGAGCGGTAGATCCCTTTGGACTCGAGGATGGGGAGATCGGAGGTGAATCCGTTGATTCCCTCGCCTAGCTAACCGATCAATAACGACAATCTCTTCTAGTAAGGCCAAGTTTAACGACGATCTCTTCATGATCAGTTGAGATCTGATTTGGGTCATGACCAAAGGCTAGCACTAACGGAAATGAAGGCCCCGATCCTTACTAGAGATAGCTTGATCCGCCGAAGAGAGATCTAGCATGCGGATCGGTCATTAGACGATTAGGGCCAAATTTTATGTGTCTGGTTCGGTGAGATCACGGCAAGAGCCGATTGGATCAGTCGATCCGGATTGAGATCCTCTCTGCGAGAGCAGGCCGATCTAATCAATCTCTCGATCTAGAGATCGCTCAAAGAAATACGGCGAGTTCACCGCCGATCAACCTCCCAATCCTTTAGATCCTCTCTTCTAAATTTCTTAAACCTTTATTTTCAATTTGCACTCTATTTTTATATCATTTTCTCTGTTTTGCTATTTGAAGTTCTGTTTTCTTTTTGTCTTTATCTTATTTTGTCATTTGTGCTAGTTTGCTAGCTTAGTGCTATTTAGATCGATCATTGTGACAGGATGTTTAGATTAACTTGAACTATGATTTGGTATTAGGTAGATTGTTAGCAAGCATTTCCGAGTATTGGTTCGACAAACCCCTTTACTTACCACTATACTCAATGATTTGATATAAAGAAACCACAAAAACCTTTTATCAGTCCACTGAAAACAACAGGTTGAATATAAAGATTCACCTGGTTGCAAGCACTAAGTCTTCAACTCAGATAAAATATTTGACTCGGCAAAATGTCTCATCTCAGAAGGTTCTACGAACCTAAAGGGAAGTCGGATGACACATCAGCATACAATAAACAGAAGTTCGTCTGTTATGACATGGAAAACTTCTAGAAATCTAGCATAAATCTTAGCAGATTCAACCCAATCAACAAGATTTCTAAATCTTCCTTTATTTTCTACATATGTAACCACCTCTATAAACTATAAATATAGGCACAATCCTTCCGTAAGGAGGATCCTTTATAGGCATTCAAAGTTTAATTAGAGCATCAATTCGGCATTCACCTTTCTTGTTTCTCAGTTAACTAAGTTCTTGCTCCCGTTCGAATCCACAAGTGTCCTTGCTCATTCTCTCCCACTCTATCAATTAGGAACCACCGTTTGGGTACTTATTGTGCTGAAACCAGTTCCAATAGTTAGCATTGTCTTTGGGGAAGATATCTAATGACATTTTTACAAAGGCAAGAAGAAACTTTGAGAACAAGAACATGGTGGAAGGAGAACTCACCATCAACTCACCAGAAAGGAGGGAACCTCTCCCTCAGGAATACACCAATCCAGCGGATGGACCAACCATGGATACAACTCAGACACAGAAAGAGAGTTGACAGGAAAATCAGGAAGATGTAGATCTTCCACCGCCACCATCGGGGTCACCGACACTCAGAACTTTAGTGCGTAGTCTAATCACACAGCAGGAAGCTTCTGATCGAAGAAACGCCGAGAGGTTCAATCGGCTTGAATCTCGTTTGAATGAGAGTAGTCTCCCAACTAAGCAAGTGAGCAGACCGTGCGCGGAGGCATTAGCTAGTGTTCAGAGAACACAATTCTGGGACTTTCCAAGTCCACAACCCTCACCTCCTCGGTACATGATCACTCTGTCGTACCAAACACGTCAAGAAAGCATAGCCAATTGACTTTGGCCGCTGCAACCGTATTGAAGATGATGGATGACATAAAGTCCAAATTCCATCAATCTACCAGCTCGGCACCCGAGATAAGAAGGCTCCTAGCACAGGCACAGAGGGTTGCGACTACGGAGAGTCTCCGTAAACAGAGGGTTGCGACTCTGATGTGCCTCTTATGATGACAATTCGGATCCTGTAGAGTTTATGACCACCTTCAACATCATGATGAACGGTACGAACTACACCGTAGACAATGAAGACGCAGCTTACTGCCAGCACTTCGCAGAAAATTTAACCGACGACGCCTTGGTATGGTTCACCAAGCTTCCCGTTGGGTCAACTAAAAGCTTCAATCAGCTCGCCAATTTGTTTATGAAGCAATATGCCTTGTTCGTTTATCAGGACAGCTCAATCGTCAAGCTGAGATCTTAGAGGCAAGGATTTGACGAACCCTTGAAGTCGTATATCGGATGCTTTAAGAAGATACTGACCAAAGCCAAAGTCAGTGACGACATGGCTATCGAAGCCCACCGAACTGGAATGGTGACCGATGAGGCGCAATTCGGTAGCCAAGGAGCAGAAGAAGCGCATTACGAGCCTAGACAGCATAATAGAGGCAAAGCAAACTTGGCAACTGCTTTCCGTGTCGGGGGGAATAATAGTCCCTGCAACAAATCATTCAATAACACATATAACCAAAACAAGTACTGCGGGTTCCACAAGAAAGCAGGACATTCGACCGCGAAGTGCAAACACCTGCAAGAATTCCTTGCTGAGAAATTCAGTAAAGGAGAATTAGAGGTCTCAAAAGAAGAAACCTAGAAGTACAAAGCACAAATGCGGAAAGAAGCTGAGCAACAAGAAGTCGCTTTAAAATCGGCAAGCCCAAAGACTAGCGCTTCAGAATTAACAAAGCGGCAAAAGCCAGAAGGAGACAATGACGGATATGGCGGTCCATGAGTTGTTGTCGGCGTAATCATGGGCGGATAACAATTCTGTGATGACACTATTCACTAAATCAAGAAATATAAGCGAAAGGTAGTCACCTCAGTCAACCAGGAGCCTGCCCAAGAATGTATACATGTCGTGGATTCGGTGATCACTTTCACCGCGGAATACGTCAAAGGAGTTAGATTCCCACACAATGTTCCCATAGTCGTCAAACTCCGAGTTCCGATTGTGATGTTTCACAAATTCTCATCGATACTGGGAGTTCGGTGGATCTCATATTCAAAGAAACTCTTGACAAGATGGCACTACCGGATGTCCATCTTAAACCCATGGACAGAACCTTGACTGCATTCGATGGAAGCACAATCAATTCAATCGAAATGGTAGAACTAGCAATCCGAGTTGTTGGGATTACGAGATGGATCAAGTTACTTGTTGTAGATAAACCACCAATCTACAACATGATCTTGGGAACACCTTGGATACACGTGATGAAAGTTGTGCCCTCGATCTACCATCAATGCGTTAAAATTTCAACGAATGAAGGAGTTTACACACTCAAAGGCGATCAGAAAATGGCCAGAACTTGCTTCGTTGCCGAGTTGAAGTTAAGGAACAAATCATGCATGATCACGGCATCAGTAGGAAGCAGGGCATTAACCAAACCACCTACTACCGAGAAGCCAGACCAATCAACTGTCGAGCTCTACAACATCAATTTGGCTGATCTGACAAGGTGTGTAAGTATCGGTATCGACCTAAGTAAATCCATCTAGGAAAGGCTGATACACCACCTCGAAGAGAACGTGGCAACGTTTGCATGGAAACCAAGCGATATGCCTGGAATCGACCCAGAAATCACAAGTTGTAGGCTAAATGTCGATCCGACATATAAGCCAATTAAACAGAAAAGAAGAAAGCTCGGGCCAGAAAAAATGAAGACCGTGATCGAAGAAGTCAAGAAGCTGATTGAAATCGGGTCAATAACCGAAGTTCAATATCCAGAATGGCTAGCCAATCTGGTAGTGGTTCTCAAAAAGAATGGAAAGTGGCGAGTCTGTGTCGACTTCACCGATCTCAACAAAGCGTGTTCAAAGGACAGCTACCTACTACCAAATATCGATCGAATTGTCGAAGCAACTGCCAGAAACAAACTTATTTCATTCATGGATGCCTTCTCAGGATACAAACAGATCTGAATGCATCTTGACGACATGGAAAAGACGTCATTTATCATGGACCGAGGCACTTACTGTTACAAAGTAATGTCATTCGAGTTGAAGAATGTTGGAGCTACCTATCAATGCCTCGTGAACAAAATGTTTGTTGATCAACTCGGGCAAACCATAGAAGTGTATATTGATGACATGCTAGTCAAGACATTAAGGACAGAGGACCATGTTGGGCATTTAGCCTGTTGCTTCAAAACTCTGAATGAATACTAGATGAAACTTAACCCTGCTAAATGCACCTTTGGAGTTACATCAAGAGAATTCCTTGGATACATAGTCACTCAATGAGAAATTGAAGCAAATCTGAAACATGTCATGGCAATTCAAGAACTACCTTCTCCAAAGAATAAGCGAGAAGTTCATAGATTGACGGGTCGGATCGCCGCCCTGAATCACTTCATATCATGCTTAACAGACAAATGTCTTCCATTCTACAACTTGTTGCGTGGAAACAAAGAATTCAAGTGGAACAAAAGCTGCGAAAAAGCTTTATCCGAGTTTAAATAGTATATCTTAACCCCACTGATGCTCGTTAAGCCAAAAACAGAGAACTACTGTATTTATATATTGCGGTTTCCACATTGGCAGTTAGTGGTGTACTAGTTCGAGACTATAGAAGAACTCAGTACCCGATCTTCTATATCAGCAAGTCATTGGATGGAGCCAAGTCCCAATATCCAACAATAGAGAAACTTGCACTAGCAGTAGTTACCTCAGCAAGAAAGTTACGCTCTTACTTCCAATCCCATACCATCATAGTTTTAACGAATCACCCGTTGCATCCAATACTGCATAGTCCAAATCAGTCACGATGACTAACAAAGTGGGAAATCAAGTTAAGCAAGTACAATATCGAATTTAAGCGACGTACGAGCGTGAAATCACAAGTCTTAGCCGACTTCATAATCGAATTATTACCGGATCTAGAGCTTCTGGGCTTGGCAAAAGATCAAACATGGGAGATTTACGTGGTGGATCTTCCTCACAACACGGCTCAGGAGTAGGGATCCGACTAGAGAGTCCCATGGGAGAAGTTCTGAAACAATCAATCTGACTTGCATTCCCAGCTTCAAACAACGAGGCAGAGTACGAGGCATTAATTTTTGGAATAAAACTAGCTAAGGAAGTCGGAGCCACTGATATAAGCTGTTATTGTGACTCATAACATGTCGTCAACCAAGTAAACGGAGGTTACGACACAAAGAATGATCGAATGGAAGCTTATCTTCGTGTGGTAAAGGAGATAACTAAGGAATTGGGATTTTGAATCAACAAAATCTCAAGGTCTGAGAACACATCTGCTGACGCCCTAGCTGCTCTCGCATCCACAACACATCCCGTCCAAAGACGAATCATCCCAGTAGAGAGCATAGACAGACCAAGCATAAGCCTACCAAAGGAAGATATATAACTCGTCTCGGAAATACACAAAGTCCAAGAAGGATCCGATTCCGAGATGGTAGACGTTGAGCATAACGATAAACAGAAATTAGATTCGCGGGACAAAATCTTAGCATACATCGTAGACGACAAGACGCAAGGAGACAGATGGGCAACTGATAAAAGACTTTTTGCAGTTCTTCTATCAAATCAATTGAGCATAATGGTAAGTAGATGGGAATTGTCGAACCAAATACTCAGAGATACTTGCAAACAATCTATCTAATACTAGATCCTAGTCCAAGTAACCTACCATTCTGTCACAATGATAGATTATGATATTTAGATGAGCTCGAAAACTAGAGAATATGACAAAATACACAAAATGACAAAAATAAAACAGAATGGATATGAAAAAAACAGAGAAATAGCATAAAAACAGAGCACAACAATTGCTATAAGATGAAAATTAAATTAAAGGCAAGGATCTAGAGGATACGGAGGTTGATCGGCGATAAAGTCGCCAATCCCAACTCGCCGGATTCTTTTGAGCGATCTCTAGACTGGGACTAGATCAGATCGACCCGCTCTCGCGGTGAAGATCCCTATCTGGATCAGCTGATCCATTAGGGCTCTTGTCGCGATCAGACTGAATCAGAAGCATTAAGCTAAGCCCAACTCGTCTAACAGCCGACCCACATGCTAGATCTCTCTTCGGTGGATCAAGCCATCATTAACAAGGCACTTGGTCTCCGTTCCCATCGGTGCTAGCCTTAGGTCATGGCCCAAATCAGATCTCTCTTGATCAGGGTGAGATCAGCATTAAGCTTGGCCTTGTTAGAAGAAATCGGAGTTCAGATTATGGCTAGAATGCCAAGGGAATCAATAGATTCACCTCCGATCGCCCTATCCTCGAGATCCAAACGGATCTACTCACACCTGATTGCGTGAGGGCGGAGGAGTAGGGACGATCTAAATTGCATAAACATAAAGAAACTTAAATGAAATTGCAGAAAATAAAGATGAAGAACAAGATAAACTTAAATCATATAAACTTCAAGCATAAATTAAAGAGCAATAATCATAAGAGTACCTTAAACAAAGCTAATGATAAAAGCAATAAAAGATAGAGAGATTTTTCAGCTAAAACAACAGATAATTGATAAAAGTGTGATTAGTTTGTATAACCCTAATGGTAAAACCGACCTAAGTTGGTCAACCAAGAATCCTGTAAGTCTTGCCCTCGGAGTCCTTGGTCGAGCTTGGGTACCAAGAAGTGCTTCTTGTCTTGGTCCTCGTGGATTGAGACTGAGTGGATGGTACGAGTGTAATCTTTGTGATGAAGAGATTGATCTTCCCTCGCGGCAGATAGGTTGAGGTTGGTGACTGAGGCATCTTTTCTTGACCGTTCTAAGTAGTCTTCGCCTTGCGATCCGCGAAGTAGCGATCCGAGTTTGCACAATCTTTTTTTCCTATCAGCTGATCCAATTGTCCTTAGCTCTAGTTTTAGCTCATTTTCTGCTCTTTTTCCTAGATAAAACCCCAAACTCCAAATGCAAATGCAAAGAAAGCAAAACAACCTAAAAGGACCTAAGTAAACGGAAAATCTATCTAGAGGGATGCAAAACAACCTAAAATAAGACTCTAAAACCATCAAAAATCATACACATCAGCAACACGCTGTTTAGAAGCTAAGTGTGCTTTCTACGCCCAAGTCGGTGAAATTTTTTACCGAAGAAGTTCAAACGGAGTCTTGCTTACATGCGTTCACGGAAAAATAGTCAACGAGATCATCAAGAAAATGCACGATGGAGCGGAATGAAACCACAACAGTGGAAGAACACTCGTTCAAAAGATTAGAACACTCGGCTACTATTGGCCAACCATGTCGAAGGATTGCGCCGAGTACATTGCTAAAATCGACAAGTAGCACATTATTCACGCTCCAAACAAGGAGTTAGCATTGGAAATAATGCCTTATCCATTCATGCGATGGGCGATGGATATAGCCAGACCATTACTGTTATCTCGGCATAAGAGGTTCATGCTCGTAATGACTAATTACTTCTCAAAGTGGGTCGAAGCAGAAGCTTACTCTCAGATCAAGGATAGAGATGTAATCAAATTCGTATGAAAAATATCATCTGCCAACACGGTTTCCCATCAGAAATCATAACGGACAACGGATCTCAATTCATCTCGGCAAAATTCACTAACTTTTGCGCCAGATGGAATATCTGAGTAAGCAAGTCAACACCGTGAAACCTACAAGTAAACGGTCAAGCTGAGGCCACAAACAAACAAATCCTTGATGGTCTAACGAAGCGACTTTTTGAAAAGAAGGGAAGTTGAGCTTCCAAGTTGGAGGGAGTATTATGGTCACATCAAACCACACCTCGGCGATCAACCAGGCGAACTCCATTCTCCCTTTCCCATAGAATTGAAGCAATGGCTCCAGCAGAAATAGCAGTGTCAACTCGGTGCCATGAACGTCTTTTCGAAAACGAGGACGCAAACAACAATGCTATGGAAAATAGTATAGACGACTTGGAAGAGGAACGTGATGAAACACTTCTCCGAGTACAAAAAAATCAACAACAAACCGCAAAGTACTACAACAAGAAAGTACGTGGACGACACTTTGCAGTAAGAGATCTTGTACTTTGAAAAGTGTTTGAGAACTCAGCCAGGAAACTCGGCGCCAATTGGGAAGGGTCATGCATTATTTTTGAAGTCGTCAAACCAGGCATCTACAAAATCGCTGACATGGAAGGGATACCAATTCCTCGAAGTTGGAATTCCATCAACTTAGAGCGATACTACAACTAGCAAGTCACCCTCTCGGTGAACTGGATGTGTCACTTAATGCATTACTATCTACTTAACTAGTTATGTAATAAGAACTACGTCTTGGCTTGATCCCTTCGGGGTACGTAGGTAGCCTTCGAGTCCAGCTAGAACTTTATAAAATATTTATTTGTCCCAAGTCGGCATATAAAAAAAGATGGGATTACACCCTTTATCTTCACAAGTCGTAGACCAAGATAAATTCTCGCAAAATATTACAAACACAAAAATTACCCTTTAAGCCGAGTCTTAAAATCTCGCCGAGCTCAACCTCGAAAAACTTATTCAAAACAATAGAATTCTATCGAATCTCTGCAAAAATTTACGACTTAAGACCTAGCTCGTATCTTTAATGTCGAGTTCTCAACTCGCGAGCCTAATCTCGAGAAACTTACAATCACTGAGTCTTAATCTCAAAAAATCGCTGACCTAATCTTCATTTTTGAAAGCGAGTTCTAAAACTCTGAAGTTCAAACACAAAAACAAAATGGTCTTTGGCAAGACAAAACATATCATTATTTAAAGCCGAGTCTAAACCTCGCCGAGTCTCTAATGTCTCGCTCTTATTCTAAGCCGAGTCTTAACCTCGCCGAGTCCCTAAAGTCTTGCTCTTATACCAAGCCGAGTCTTAACCTTGCCGAGTCCCTAAAGTCTCGTTCCTATTAAAGCCAGGTCCAAATCCTGCCGAGTCTTAAAACCTCGCACGACATCTAAACCTCGCACCGTTATAAGACGAGTCAATTAAAAATCAGTCAAAGCCAAAGACCCTAAAATCTCAATCCTTTCGAATAGGCAAGCAATATCTAAACAAAATAAACATCGATGTTTTACAAACTCTCAACACAAGAGTAGGAGTCACATCTTTTTTTTAAAAAAAAAAGGGACAGAGAAACAAAAAGAGGATTAGTTTGTGGTGTCAGTCTCAGCTACCCCGGCAATGGCTTCTTTCTTACTCGTCGAGTCAACAATCTCAGCAACCTTTAAAAAATATCTGTGTTTGAACCATGCTAGTCGAAACTCTGAACCAGAGCAGAGACAATTTCAAAATCCCTAACACTAACCTGTGAACGATCCCCACCCTTGGGATTAGCTATCTCGTTTGGGTCCTCCCTGAATGACAACACCTTATTCCAGACCAGAGTCACCTCTTCCAAGAGAGAGGACTCGTAGAACTCAAGAGATGGAAGGATCAAGTCATCAGGATCCAAATTAACGACTTTCTGATTTTCCACATCTTCCATGGCCTTCACAAGGCCCGAAGTCCGGTACATGATAATATCGGACTTGAGCGAGACTTGATCTTTTAGTAGACGCTGTAGGAGGGCGTCATAACCACTCATCATGGCGAACACCAAACGGTTGTCAAGACTGGAACCCAAGAAGTCGAAGCGATCCAAGATCCTCTTGAGAAGTTCGTCCAGAGATGCTGAATTGAAGCAAGTTAGAACAGCGAAATCATAAAAGAGCAGAAAAATACAAACTAATCTCTAAAATTATTGACGCCAGACTGGAGAGAAGCAATCACGGCTTTATGCTTATCAGCAGCCTGAAAAGCCGCATCTCGAAGGTCGAAGGCAGACTTTGAAGCATTTTTGAGTGCAGAAATCTCTTTGTCGAACTTCAAGCGTTCTGTCTCAAATTCTAACGAGACTTGGGCGAGATCACCCTGAATTGCCGATAAAGAGGACCTCGTTTCTGTCAACTCCTGCCTAGACTCCTCTAGCTGCTTAAGAACATCATCAAGCAGACGAGAGTTCTCAGCATTGGCAGCCAAAATCTTCTCCTTTCCAAGAAGAACCGAGTTCACATAGCAATGAACTCGAAAAAAGACAAGCACACCATTATTTAAAAAGACTAAGTCAAATGAAGAGGAGTCAAAGTAGAAGTTATTGCCGAGAACGCCGATCTCGCCGTTTCGACGTACTCCTTCTTGTTATGCATTTCGGGAATAGGAGGGAGATCCTCAATAGTATTTTTGAGGAAACATTAGATCGCCCCGTCCCAGCTCAGAATCCTTGATAGGAGCTAATTCCTCCAAAGTAAATGAAAAACAAAAATCCTCAGAGGATTTACTGCTCTTATGTGAAGGGACTTCAGAAGGGGAGAGGACTCTTTGCGCTTAAATACCCTCCTCTGGGAAGAGTCAACAGCAATATCCCGACCTGAAATTTTCAAGCGGAATTCTGAATCACCTTTCCCATCAAGACATTTCTAAGAAAGAGAGAAGTTCTTCAAAGAAGGATACCTTTGGTGGCAGACTCAGACACAATTTTCTTCACCTCGGTCTTTTTAATTGCCAAGGAGTCAGAAGAAGATTTGAAGGACTCCAAACCCTTGTCTTTAACAAAAGATTTAGACTTTCTCTTCGCAGAAGCCGGGGAACCAGCAGAATCTCTACCACCCTTCTCAGAAGGACCGGTCATAGCTTTGAGAGTCGGCGTAACTTCAGCAGTTGGCGCAGCCTCAATATCAACTTTTTGAGACTCTGAATTGGTATTCGGACCCTTTGGAACAGTAGCGGGCGACTCCACGGTCGCCAAGTCCCCTTCCAAAACAGAATCCAAAGATCGATGAACGATGGCCCCACCAGAGGGAGCCGAGGAACGTCTTAAAAAGGCATCTAAACTGTCTAAGATGATGGGTATTTTGAAATTGTTCTCCCCCCATATCGATATCAAGAACCCCTGAAAAGGAAAGAGCCTCAATTAAGATCAAGGAAGAACGAGTACAAAGAAAGAAAGAAGAGGATAATGTCAATCACCTCTTTGATAACGAGAAGCTGTTTTCTGGAGGAGATCTGCAGGCAAAAGCTTCCAATCGAGACGGGAAGTGTTGAAAAGACGATCCCGGAGCTCTCGATAATTGGACAGCAGAGAACGATGTTTCACTACAAAGAGAAATGAGCTAAGGTAAGAACCAGAGAGAGATAATCTAACAAGTAGTAAACAGACGCCTAGAAATCTACCGGGAGTTCTCGTCCAAGTAGAAAGAAATTTCAATGGTCTCAGCAAACGAAAGACGTCCCTAGGACGAACAAAAAAACAGCAAGTCTTCCATTTCGAAACCTCGGAAGATGGGTTATCTAAAAACCAATTCCCAGATTTCGAATAAGAAAAAATGGTCCCCTCAGAGGACTTGCAAAGTTTCGTTAATTGTTCAAAAAGGAGAGTCGAAACATTAATTCCTGCCTCACTTTCAAGAATCAGAGACCCAACAATATTCGTGACTCCGGCAGCTCCAAGTTGGGTCACGGCAATTTTCCAGGCGAAACAATATCAAGATAGCAAATCCAGGATCGGAAACCACATTTTAGTTTTCGTAAACCACCAGTCATAAATTGAGATGAAACCCTCGGGAGGGTTCCACAAATGGGAATTAGGGTCGACAGAGATCTCAATATGCCTCATCTCAGGACATGTTATAAAATATTTATCTAGCCTCCTTGAGTTAATAATGAATGGACCGATATCGAGACTAGCATGCCAATCACCCAAACCCTCATCGGGACTATCTACGAAAAACATCTTGACACCCTCTTGAGTTCGACTACTACTAAAAGAAAAGGACAAACTAGAGTTGGAAAATTCAGAACTCGTGCTGGAGCTAGAACTATTTCTTTCCATTCCAGCGGAACTAACTAATAAATAAATCAACTCGGTAAAAGTAGAGAGAGAAAGAAGAAAGAGAAGTTACCTCGTAATTTTTGGTCAAAAGTAAAATTACAGAGAGAACTGAAGCACTATTTATATTAAAGATGCGGATGCTGAATCGATGCGCAATGATGATTCGGGTCAAACCGAGGCGACTATTCAAATGATCCACTGGAAAACTGACACGTGGACCGAAAATTTTGGAAGATGAAACAACCTTTCTGACTCGGAAATTCAGCACTAGAATTTTCCAAGTCTGGGGGGGACAATTATTGGAGGTGGATCCGAGATCCTACTTTGGTCCACTGAAAACAACGGGTCGAAGATAAAAGAATCACCCGGTTGCAAGCACTAAGTCTTCAGCTTAGATAAAATATTTGACTTGGCAAAATGCCTCGTCTCAGAAGGTTCCACGAACTTGAAGGGAAGTCGGATGACACATTAGCATACAAGAAACGGAAGTTTTCCTGTTCTGTCATGGAAAACTTCCACAAATCTTGCATGAATCTTAACATATTCAACCTAATCCACAAGATTTGTAAATCTTCTTTGATTTTCTACACATGTAACTACCTCTATAAACTATAAATAGAGGCACAATCCTTCCGGAAGGAGGATCTTTTTGGGGCATTCAAAGTTTAATAAAAACTTCAATTCGGCATTCACCTTTCTTATTTCTCATTTAACTAAGTTCTTACTCCTGTTCAAATCCACAAATATCCTTGCTCCTTCTCTCCTACTCTATTAATCAGGAACCACCGTTTTAGTATTTGTTGTGCTGAAACTGTTTCCAACAGTTATGTAGGTTTTCATTTTCCTTGGTTTAGTTTCTTCATTGTAGGTATTTCCTTAAATTCACTTGGTTTTGTAGGTTTTTCTTTAAATTCTCCTCCTTTTGTAGGTTTGTGTTCTGCTTGCTTGTCGGTTAAGGTTTCCGATTTGTAAGTTTTGTTTTGTATTTGTTGTAGGCTTTACAATACCTTGTTGTAGGTGTTTCTGTGGTCTATTTTGTAGGTTTATGTATTAGCCATTGCAGGTTTTGTAGGATTGATTTCTCTTTTTCTTGGATTAGTTCTCCTATTATGTAGGTTTTGTTTTTGTTTGATGTAGATTTAATTATTCATTGTTGAGGTTTTTCTCTGGTCTTTCTTGTAGGTTTATTTATCAGTCTTTGTAGGTCTTGTTGGATTGATTTTTATAATTTTTCGACTTAGCTCTCTTGTTATGTAGGTTTTCTTTTTGTTTGATGTATGTTTAATGATTCTTTGTTGTAGGTTTTTCTATGGTCTTTGTTGTAGATTTATTTTTCATTTCTAAGGTCTTCGTTGTAGGTTTCTAAGGTCTTTGTTTTAGGTTTATTTTTCAATTTTACAGTATAGTTTGTAGGTTTATATGTTTAAGACATCCTTTTCTAATTGTAGGTTTACTTTTACGTCTTGTAGGTTTTCTTACTTTGTCGTTCTCCTATTATAATACGACTTAGTTATTCTGCATTGTAAGTTTTCTTTAGTATATTTAGATTTACCATGCCTCTTTTGTAGGTTTTCCAGGTATATAATCTAGAAATTTTAAAGACTATTTACCCCCAACATTTATAACACATACATTCTTCTTCTACATTAACGACGTAATCAACGGCCATTGACATCATTTTTTATCCTCATTCAAGCTCTGCTTATTTTTGTAGGTTTAATCTTCATATTTCGTAGAATCAGTTTGATATTTTGTAAATTTGCGTTTAAAATTCTTAGTTCAATTATTAAGTTTAGACACCTCAAACTAGAAATGTCACAAAGTGTCAGAAATAACTGAAGTCACACGTTTTTTATTACATATATCCGGAAAAGTATATTCAGAAAAACCTACAAGACTTTAAATAAAACCTATTATGAACCAACAAACCAACAAAACTTAAATGCTTTTAAACAAAACGCTAAATTCAAAAGTTTTAAGAAAAAAATTTCATTTTTTCCCTTAAAAAAATCTACAATGAACCAATAAACCTACAAAACTTAAACTTTTTTAAACAAAATGTTTAAATTCAAAACAATTAAAGAAAAAAAGTTGTTTTTTCCATTAAAATAAAGCCTTCAATGAACTAACAAACCTACAAAACTTAAACGCTTTTAAACCAAACGCTTAAACTCAAAAAGTGTTCAAGAATTTTTTTTCATTTTTTCCTTTAAATAAAACCTACAATTGAAAAACAAACCTACAAATCTTAAACAAATTTAAACATAACGCTTAAATTCAAAAAGTTTTAAAGAAAAAAGATTCGTTTATTTTTCCTTTAAATAAAACCTACAAAACTTTACGCTTTTAAACAAAACACTTAAATTCAAAAAGTTTTAAAGACATTTTCTTTGGTTTTTTTCTTATAAATAAAACCTACGGTGAACCAACAAACCTACAAAACTTAAACGCTTCTAAACAAAACGATTAAATTCAAAAAAATTTAAGGAAATTTTTTTTCATTTTTTTTTCTTTAAATAAAACCTACATTAAACCAACAAACCTACAAAAATTAAACACTTATAAACAAAATGCTTAAATTCAGAAAAAAAAATTTTTTTTAAATCTTTTTTATTTATTTTTTGCAAAATAAAAATTAAATTATAATAGTATTTTCGTAATAAAAAATAATTAAAAAATTTAATAAAAATGGTGTTCTTGTAAAAAACGTAACAAATGAAAATTTAAGATATTTCTACCTTCTTGCCTTTTGAATCATAAAAAAAATTATTTTAGTAATTAGTAAATCATATTAGACTATTTTAGTCATTCTTTCTTTTTGGTTTTTGCTCTTAAGTTTCATTTGGGTATTTTTTTATTATGTTTCGTTCAGTATAAATTAGATTAGGATCTAATCATTATCCAGTCATTCATCGGATTTGGTTCAGACCGGGTTGAATTCAAGTATTTTAATCCAAAAAGTTGTAAATTCAAAACTAACTAAAATTAGATATATAATATGTGGGCTATTAGGGTACACTAAGCTCAGCTTCTCATATCATGGTTATTGGGCTTTGTCAGTATGTGGCTTGTTGGAACCGGTTATAGCACAAGTAGTACTAAGAATCAAGGTTCCTGATTTAAAAGAGTGGGAGAAAATGGGTAAGGACATTTGTGAGTTGAATTGGAGCAAGAGAGTCTAACTAGAGACAAGTAGAGATGATTGCCGACTTGATGTTTGTATTAGATTCGAGTATGCCAAAAAGCCGATCCTGTTTTTATAAGGAGTGTGCCTCTATTTATAGTTTATAGAGGTAGTTACATGTGTATAAAATGAAGGAAAATTTACAATTATTTTGATAAGACTGGAATATGTTAAGATTCGTGCTAGATTTGTGGAAATCTTCGATGTCAAAACAGGAAAATTTCCATTTCTTTGTTTTGCTGACGTGTCATCCGACTTCTCTACAGGTTCATAGAACCTTACGAGACGAGACTTTTGCCGAGTTGAATATATTATCCAAGTTAATGCTTGCAACCAGGTTGTTTTTTAGTATTCGACCCATTGTTTTTGGTGGATTGAAGTAGGACCTCGGATCCACCTCCAACAATTGTCCCCCCCAAACTCGGAAAATTCTGATGCAAAATTTTTGAGTCAGAAGGTTTTTCAACTTCCAGAATCTTTGGTCCACGTGTCAGTTCGTGAGTGGGGTAGTCAAACAGTCGTCTTGGTTTTATGTGAATCATCATTATTACCGTGTGGTGTCGCTTCGATTACCCCCCCCACTCAGTCATAATTACCGTTTGGCGTGGTTTCGGCTTCAAGTAATTCTCTATAAATACTGTGCTTCTTCTTCTTTTACCATTCACCTTTCATCTTTGCAATCTATCTTAGCAACTTTCGACTTTGAAGTTTTTACTTCCGACTTCGAAGCTTTTCAATTTCTTTAACTTTTCCTTCAATTCTTCTTACTGAGAAAATGGGTCTTGATGATTTTAAACTTCCAAGTGTTGAATCCGGTGTGAAATCTGCGCTTGAAGGTTTAAATGCTCGATCTTCTAGAGGGCCTTCTAGGGTTTCTAGGCCCTCAATTTCTCCATCTCGAGACATTGTAGAAGTCTCTTCCGGGTCTGGTCATGGAGATTCCCGACCTGCAAAAAAGACAAATTTTGCGGCTACTTCTCATGGAAGGGGTAGGGGTACCCCTAACTTCCATTCTACCCATAACCACACTAGTCCTCGTTCAATTCTGGTCTTCCGGCCAGAGTGTGCGGGCTTAATGAGCCATATTAGGACCTCGTTTGAGTGTCTCCCCTCCCCGGATCAGATGAAGAACCATGAGGAGTACGAAGAGGCTTCCTATTTTCTTTTCTGGGTACGTGTTAACTTCTAACTATCGCTTCATGTTATTAATTTGCTTTTGACTTCTAACTGTTGTTTTTCCGATGTCTTGACAGTTTATCGCTTCCCTGAACAGCATCATGTTGGAACAGGAGAAGTCCGTTGCCAACCCGAAAAGCGGTGCCCGGAGGAACTCCTCCACCCAAGTTGCTGGGGATTATCTTGAAATGGTGGAACTTCGGTCTGAACTCTCCGCTGCCGAGCAGGAACTCGTTCGTGTCAAGGACAAGTTGAGGCTAGAGCGCAAAAATGTCCTCAAATTGGTAGCACAAAATGCGGCTCTATCGGAGTCGCTTGATTGTGCTGACTCTGATCTGGGTGCCGTCTTCAAGTCTACCAAGAAGGCCGGTGACGAGGTTCTGAAGTTGCAAGCCGAGTTGGACTCTATGAGGGGGGACTTTGATTCTCGACTCCATCAGGCCTTAACTGTAGAGAACTTGAGGGTCTTCAAGGTTCTTTGTGAACAACTGTCTGACCGTTTTGGCCGAATTTCTGCTCGGTTTAATGATCTAGATAGGAACCTTGAAGCCCGTTTGTCGTACGCCCAATATATTAGGTCAACAAACGTTCTCTAGTGCTTGTCTGCTCGGGGAAATGACATCCCTTCTGGGGTCATCGACTTGATGACCACCAAGATGAAGGAGTTTAAAGGCCTCGTCAATAGGGAGGTCATGACGCCACTGCTTCCAGGAGACTTGGTCATCCCAAATTTTGAGGCGGGAGAAGCTTCCAACGCTGGTGAAAGTAGACACACAGAAGTGCCATGATTTTCCGTGCTCTGTCGTACTCTTTACTTTGTAGCCGCCGCTTGGCTTTTTGAAAATTGTGCATACCTTTTTTGTAATCGGTACTTTTCTTTGTAAAAAATTTCCTATATAAATGAAACATCATTGGTTGTTATGAAGTTTGAATTTTGATTATGAATTTAATTAAATTTTTTTAATTGATTGACTCGTCACTCTACAAATTCAATTTCCCGAGGTCCTTTTCTTGTTCTACGCATTTAATCAAGTTTCTTCCCGCATTTAGAGAGTTAGATCTCGTTTTAGCTTAGGAAGAGAACTTTTGTTATGCGAATTTTAAAGCTGAGATTTTAAGACTCAGTTTAAGTTTTAAAAAGTTCAGACTTGGAAACCATATTCATAAAACTTTGTCCAAAGAATTTTCGATTATCGGTACAGAAGTCATGTTCTGTCTTTGAGACTTTCATCTCGTAATCTTGTACAAAGCTATGCTTTGCATTCTGAGAGAAGTTAATCTTGGCAAATCTGCACAAGGCTATGCTTTGTCTTTTGACGAGAACTGATCTCATAAGTTTGTACAAAACTATGTTCCCTCGTTTTGCGAGAAGCTAATCTCTTTAAATCTACACAAACGTATGCTTTGTCTTTTGACGAGAACTAATCTTGTAAGTCTGTATGGAACTATGTTCTGTAGTTTTCAAGAATCTAATCTCGTAAGTGTTATAAGGAGTTAGCCTCGTAATTGTCAAGAACTGTTTTTGGGTCTTAACCCAGAGTATGAACTAGATTCTTGTTAAAGTTTTTCGAGGTTGTACTCGGTGAGTTCTAAAACGGATAAGGACTAGGCCTTTATCAGAGATTCCCGAGATTAGACTCGGTGAGGTTTGAGATTTGTACAAGTTTTTCTAGATTGAGTTCGGTGAGATTTTATGACTCGGCTAAAAGATGGATTGCGTTTGATTTTGCGAGAATTTATATAGTTCTAGTTGGACCCGAAGGCTACTTACGTACCCCGAAGGGATCAAGCCAAGACATAGTTCTCAGTACATAATTAAGTAAATAAATATGTGCTAAGTAACACATCTAATTCGCCAAGTTGGCGAGCTTTTTAGAAGTAGTATCTTTTCAAGTTGATGGAGTTTCAAATTTGAGGAAGCGGTGCCCCATCTATAGTGGCGATCGTAGATGATGTACGGTCCTTCCCAGTTTGCACCGAGTTTCCCAGCGCTGAGTTTGGCCGTGTTCTCAAACACTTTTTGGAGTACAAAATCTCCAACTACAAAGTGTTGTCCGCGTACTTTCTTGTTGTAGTACTTCGCGGCTTGTTGTTGATAGTTTTGTACTCAAAGAAGTGTTTCATTACACTCTTCTTCCATGTCGTCAATGCTACTTTCCATAGCAGTGTTGTTGGCATCTTTGTTTTTGGGAAGACATTCTCGGTGTAGAGTTAGCACGGTTATGCTGAGACCATTGCTTCCATTCCATGAGAAATGGAGAATGGAGTTCGTCTGGTCGAGCGTCTAGGTGGGGTTCGATGTGACCACAACACGCCTTCTAACTCGGAAGCCCAACTTCCCTTCTTCTCAGAGAGTCGTTTCTTTAGACCATCAAGAATCTGCTTATTTGTGGCCTCATCTTTTCTATTGCCTTGTGGGTTTTGTGGTGTTGATTTGCTCACACGGATATTCCATCTGACACAAAAGTTGGTGAATTTTGCCGAGATGAATTGTGATATGTTATCTGTCACAATCTCGTAAGGTAGACCATGTCGGCAGATGATGTTTTTCCATACAAATTTGATCACGTCGTTCTCTTTGATCTAGGAGTAAGCTTCTGCTTTGACCCACTTCGAGAAATTGTATATCATGACAAGCATGAATCTCTTTTACCGTGATGATTGTAATGGTCCGATAATGTCTATTGCCCATCGCATAAATGAATAAGGCATGATTGCTGAGGTCAGCTCATCTGTTGGAGCGTGAATGATGTGCTCGTGTCTCTGACATTTGTCACACTTAGTGGTATATTGAGCACAATCCTTTGCCATAGTCGGCCAGTAGTAACCAAGTGTTCAGATCTTTTGAACAAGTGTTCTTCCGCTGTTGTGGTTTCCACCCGCTCCATCATGTGTCTTTTTGATTATCTCGTCAACTTCGCTACTGTGAACGCAAGTGAGTAATACTCCGTTCAAACTTCTTGGGTAAAGATTTTCGCCGACTTGGACATAAAAGGCATACTTAGCCTTTAAATGATGGGTTGCCCATCTGTCTTCTTGTGTTTCGCCATTTAGAATGTACGCAAGGATCTTGTCTCGCCGAATCCACCTTTGGATTGTTAGTCAGTTCAGCGTCTACCATCTCGAAATCTGACTCTTCTTGAGCGTCATCGATGGCCAAGACGAGTCCAAAGTCTCCTTTTGGTAAACTTATACTCGGACGATCTATACTTTCAACTGGTATATTCGTCTCTGAATGGGGTCCGTTGTTGATGCAAGAGCTGCTAGAGCATCAACAGTAGTATTCTTGGATCTTGAGATTTTGTTGATCTTGAATCCTATGTCTTTGATCATATTCTTAACGACTTTGAGATAAGCTTCCATTCGGTCGTTCTTCGTGTCATAATCTCTGTTAACCTGATTAACGACAAGTTAGGAGTCGCAATAACAATCAATGTCGGTTTCTCCGACTTCCTTGGCTAGCATTATCCCTATGATTAATGCTTCGTACTCTACTACATTGTTAGAAGCCGCGAATACAAGTCGGAATGACTGCTCTAAGATTTCACTCGTTGGACTTTGTAGTCAAATGTCGACTCCGAGCCATGCTGCGATGGAGATCCGTCCACATATATCTTCCATGTTTGTGCTTTGCCCGACTCTAGAGGTTCTAGATCAGGGGATAGCTCAATTAAAAAATTAGCTAGTACTTGCGATTTTGTAGTCGTTCAACTCGCTTGCCTACTTAGTCAATCTTCCTGACTGGTTTGGACTATGCAATATCGTCCATAGTGGATAATTTGTTAACACTATAATGGTATGACACTAAAAGTAGGGTCGTAACTTCCTTGCCGAGGTAACAATCGCTAGCGCAATTTTCTCCGTAGTTGAGTATCTAGACTTGGCTCCGTCTTACGACTTGCTGATGTAGAAGATTGGGTACGAATTTCCTCTGTCATCTTGAACTAGTACGCCACTTACTGTCGAGGTAGAGACTATGATGTATAGATACAATGATTCTTTATTTTCTGGTTTTGCGAGAATTGCCGGTGTTGAAAGGTATTCTTTCAACTTGGAGAAAGCCTTTTTGCAAGTCTCATCCCACTTGAACTCTTTGTTTCCCCGCAGAAAATTGTAGAATGGGAGACATTTGTCTGTTGAGCGCAATATGAAGCGGTTCAAGGCTGCTATACGGCCTGTAAGCCTTTGTACTTCTCGTTTGTTTTGTGGAGAAGGCAACTCTTGGATTACCTTGACTTTTTTTGGATTAGCCTCGATTCCTCTTCGAGTGACTATGTATCCGAGGAACTATCCTGAGGTAACCCCAAAGGTGCACTTTGCCGGGTTAAGCTTCATATGATACTCGTTCAGAGTTTGGAAGCAACAAACTAAGTGATCGACATGATCTTCTGCTTTTATAGACTTTACCAGCTTGTCATCTATGTAAATTTCCATTGTTTGCTCGAGTTGATCGGCAAACATTTTGTTTACTAGCCATTGATAGGTTGCTCCTGCATTCTTCAGTCCGAACGGCATGACTTTATAAAAATAAGTTCCTCCCTCTATGATGAACAATGTTTTCTCCATGCCGTCAGGATGCATCCAAATCTGGTTGTATCCTCAGAAAGCATCCATAAACAATAGAAGTTCATTCCCCGTGGTTGCCTCGACGATTCAGTCGATATTCAGCAATGGGAAGCTGTCTTTAGGACAAGCTTTAATCAGATCAGGAAAGTCCATGTAGACTCCCCATATTCCATTCTTTTTCGGAACGACTACCGGGTTAGCTAGCCATTCGAGATATTGAACTTCGGTGATAGACCCAATTTCAATTAGCTTTTTGACCTCATCGATTATGGCGTTTGTCCTCTCTGGCCCGAGCTCTCTCCTTTTTTGCTTGATCAACTTGTATGTCGGGTCGACATTCAGCCTATGACTTTTGATTGCCAGATTAATTTCGGGCATGTCATTTGCTGTCCATGCGAATGTTGTCACATTCTTCTCTAGTAGCTGGATCAACTTGTCTTTGATCAGCTTACTTAAGTCGATTCCAATGTTGACGCATTTTGATGAGTCCGTCAAATCAATATTGACAAGTTCTACGGTTGACTGATCTGGCTTCTCGGGTGCAGGCGGTTCAGATATCGCTTTGCTTCCCACAGTTGTCGTCATCATAGATGACTTGTTTTGCAGTTTCAGCTCGGCGATGATGCAAGTTCTAGACATCTTCTGGTCTTCTTTAAGTGTGTAGACTCATTAATTTATTGGGATTTTAACACATTGATGATAGCTTGATGGAACAACTTTCATAGTATGTATCCATGGTGTTCCCATGATCACGTTGTAGATCAGCGGTATTTCTACAACGAGTAGATTGATCCATCTCGTGATTCCGGTAACTTGGACTGCTAGCTTCATTGTTCAGATTGCGTTGATTGTGCTTCCATCAAACGCGGCCAAAGTTCTGTCCACAGGTTTGAGTTGCACGTTTTGCAGTGCCATTTTATCCAAAGTCTCTTTGAATATCAGATCTACTGAACACCCAGCATCGATGAGAACTTGTGAAACATCACAGTCGGCAACTCGGAGTTTGATGACTATGGGATCATTGTGCAGAAAGCTGACTCCCTTAATATCTTCGGTGGTAAAAGTTACCGCCGAGTCTACTAATTGCATACACTCCCCTAGGGGTTCCTTGTTGACTGAAGCAACAATTATCTGTTTGTATTTCTTGAACGAATGGATAGTGTTGTCACAAAACTATAATCCTCCCATGATTACACTGACAACAACTCGTGGGTCGCCAGACTCGTTGTTGTCCCTGAGCGATTTTTGTCACTTAGTCGCTTCCAAAGTATTGTTCTTCGGGTTTGCTGTCTTGAAGGTGGCTCCTCGCAGCTTGGCTTCTTTCCACTTTTGTGCTTTGAACTTTTGAGTTTCTTCTTCGGAGACTTCCAACTCTCCTTTGTTGTATTTCACGGCAAGGAACTCTTGCAATTATTTGCACTTTGAGGTCGAATGACCTGCTTTCTTATGGAACTCGCAGTATTCATTCCGGTTGTAGGTGTTGTTGAATGACCTACCACGGGGGCTACTATTTTCTCCGACTTAAAAATCTACTACAGAGTTTTCTTTTCCTCTGTTATGCTGTCTCAGCTTATAGTTCCCTTATCTCGGTTCTTTTGTTGCCGAGTTGCGCTGCACATCTTGATATTGTGAGAGGATTTGCTTTTCCTCTACGTAGTCTGTGTGTCTTGCTGCTCTGCAAAGAGCGTCTGAGATCGTATTGGGCATGTTCATGAAAAGGTCCCGTTTTAGTGTCTCGTCAGTCACCATTCCAGTTCAGAGAGCTTCAATGGCCATGTCGTCGCTGACTTTAGCTTTTATCAAGACTTTCTTGAAGCATCCGAGGTATGACTTCAAAGACTCGTCAAAAACTTGCCTTAAGGATCTCAATTCGGCAGCTGAGGTATCCTGGTTGACGAATAAGACATGCTTCATAAACAATTTATCAAGTTGATTGAAGCTTTCGATTGACCTGGCTGGCAACTTGGTGAACCATACCAAGGCGTCACCGGTCAAATTCTCTGCAAAGTGCTGATAGTAAGCTGCGTCCTCGTTGTCCATGGTGTTGTTTGTCCCATTCATCATAACATTGAAGGCGCTCATGAACTCTACTGGATCCGTGTTCCCATTGTAAGAAGGGCAGCAAAGTCGTAACCCTCTATTTACCGAGACTCTCTGTAATCTCGGTCCGAATGGTGAATTTTGCGCTTGAGCTAGGATCCTTCCTATCTCGGGTGGTGAGTTGGTTGCTTGATGGAATTTTGACCTCATGTCGTCCATCATCTTCAATACGGTTACAACATCTAGAGTTGCTGGGGCATGCTGTCCGGGCATTCTTTGCATCGTAGAGTGATCTTGTATCGAGATATTCACTGGCTGTGGACTTGGTATTCCTCCAAATAGGTTTCTTTGAACGCAGGCCAGTGCTTCTCCGCATGGCATGTTGACCTATTTAGTCAGGAGACTATTCTCATTCAAGCGAGATCGAGCATGTTGAATCTTTCTGCGTTTCTTCAGTCAAAAGCCGTTGTGTGATTAGGTTGCGCACTAGGGTCCCAAATATCGATGATGCTGGTGGCGGTGGAAGATCAGTATCTTCACGAGTTTCTTGTCTGTTCTCATCTTGAGTTCGAGTTGAATTCAGGGTTGACCCATTCGTTAGGTCGATGTGATCTTGAGGGAGAAGTTCCCTCTATTCTGGTGAGCTAATGGTGGTTTCTCCTTCAACCATCCTTCTTCTCTCAGAACTTTTCTCTTGCTTGTGTGAAGATGTCCTTTGATATCTTCCCCACAGATGGCGCCAACTGTTGGAACCGGTTCTACCACAAGTAGTACTAAGAATCAAGGTTCCTGATTTAAAAGAGTGGGAGATAATGGGCAAAGACACTTGTAAGTTGAGTTTGAGCAAGAGAGGTTAACTACAGACAAGTAGAAATGATTGCCGACTTGATGTTCTTATTAGATTCGAGTATGCCAAAAAGCAGATCATTTTTTTAAAGGATTGTGTCTCTATTTATAGTTTATAGAGGCAGTTACATGTGTAGAAAATAAAGGAAGATTTACAATTATTTTGATAACACTGAATCTAATAAGATTCGTGCTAGATTTGTGGAAAGTTTTGATGTTTAAACAGGAAAATTACCATTTCTTTGTTTTGCTGATGAGTCATCCGACTTCTCTTCAGGTTCGTAAAACCTTTCGAGACGAGAATTTTGCCGAGTCAAATATATTATCAAAGTTGAAGATTTAGTGCTTGCAACCAGATTGTTTTTTTGTATTCGACCTATTGTTTTCGGTGGACCGAAGAAAGATCTCGGATCCACCTCCAGCATTGCCTATCTGGTGATTGAAGTGGAGAATAACAAACAAAATGTTTGTTATCGCCGTTTGAGTTTATTAACATCTTCTATATCTTCATCTTTTTGTAATCGCCGTTGTTGTAGTTCTGCAACCCGATATCAAAGAGAGTCATAGTGAATTCCAGATTTATGTGCAGAACTCTATAATCTTTGTGTGTCAATCTTTATTCAGCTCAATCACCAATGATGACAACGATTAAACAACATCAAATCAATCGTAAAAGAGCCAGGTTCAATTGCGAGGAGATTTAAAGTTCCTGAAAACTTAGGAGATAGATCAATGCCTACATGATTATAGGTCGATTCAATGTGGTGGAGTTGCAAGAAGATCCAAGGAGCATCAGCTTCTGTCACAAGTAAAGATAGGATCGCAACTTGAAAAGATTTCATCTCGAAAAGCAAAACTCAAGGATCACAACGATTAGAAATCAGGGTGATCTAAACTCAATTTAGTATTCTATATTGAAGTCTTGTCGAACTCGTTTTCTCTCAATCTTTTCCTAATACATATAAGGGCTTGTATTGTGTTAGTTTTCCGGATCATATCTTCACATTAAGATCAACTAATCTGCAAGTAGAAGGTCTATTAAGTGTGAGATAAGAAGGATGGAATCTACAACTGGGAAGTTTGAAATTGAAATGTTTGACGGTAAAGGAGACTTTGGATTATGGAAGTACAAAATTTTGGGTCAATTTGAACTTCAAGATTTACTATCTGTGATTGAGGAAGATCCCAATGAAGGTTAGTTAGAGGACCAGAAAAGTGAACCTGGAAAAGAAACCAAGGTAGAAGCTGAAAGAAAGGATCCGAGTTGGGAAAAGAAGGATCGAAGAGCAAGAAGTTTGTTTGGTAATGTCTTACCAATGTTTTCCTTAGGAAAATAATGAATGAGCCAACAGCTTATGCTCAGTGGAAAGCATTGGAGAGAAATTATCAAACTAAGACTCTTCCAAATCATATCTACCTAAATAAGCAGTTCTCAAGCTATAAGATGGTAGAAGAAAAGACAAGTGAAGAGAATCTTGATCAGTTTCTCAAGTTAGTGTCAGATCTTGTTAGTGTAAACATCAACATCGATGATGAAGATCATGAAATATCCTTGCTCACAGGTTTGCCACCTCTATTTGAACCGTTGGTTCACACACTTTAGTTTGGAACAGCAAAAGATTCACTGATAATGAATGATGTTATAACTGGAGCTTATGGAATGGAATCAAACTTAATACCGAAAGGAGTTTTGTGTCAGAAGAAGAATGGTTCAGAAGGTCTAGTTGTCGAGTCAGAGGGAAGAGGCAGTTCACAAACAAGGTCAAAGACAGACTCAGATAATAAGAAAAGAGGAAATTTTGAAGGGAGAAACAGGTCAAAGTCAAGACCGAGAAACTCAAAAGGATGCTCGAATTGTGGTGAAGAAAGACACTGGAAAAGAGACTAAAAGAGACAATGGTCATTGAAGTAAATCTTCAAATTCTGCTAAGTGACAATAACTTTACCAGAACATACAGCGTTAACAACAAGTCTTGTAGCCTCAGGAGATGAATGGGTCCTTAACTCTGGATGCACTTTTCACATAACCCCAAGAAAGGACTTGCTATTTGAATTGGAGGAGTTTTAGGGAAATATGGTGTTAATGGGAAATGATACACATTGCACGGTCAAAGGAACAAGAAAGTTTCCTATTGAAAATCCAGATGGATATGTGGTTACTTTCAGTAATGTCAGATACGTCTCTGAGATGGGAAGAAACTTGATTTCCTATGGACAGCTAGAACTTGCAAGATGCAATCACATTGGAGAAAACATTGAAATTACATTCTACAAGAATCTGAAGAAGATTTTCACAGGAAAATATAGAGATGGACTTTATTACTTACAAGGGAATGTAAGGATTCCTCAAGCAAATGCAGTGAAAGACATAGTGAACATAGCGGGGAGATGGAACTCTAAGCTAGCTCATATGAGTCATCAGTATATAGAAGTGTTAGCTAAGAAGGGGCGTTTAAAGCATGAAGAGATTAAGGAACTTAATTTCTGCGAGTCATGTGTCTTAGGTAAATCTCATAAGTAGAGTTTTCCTAAGGCTAAGCATGTGACTAAAGAGATTTTTGAGTACATTCGCTCGGATCTGTGGGGATCACCTAATGTAAATCCAAATTTCTCAAGAGCTAAATACTTTCTAACCTTCATAGATTACTAAACAAAGAAGGTGTAGATATAGTTCTTACAGTCAAAGGATCAAGCTTTTCAGTAGTTTAAAGAATGGAAAGATCTAGTTGAAAATCAAACTCGTAAGAAGATAAAATGTCTGAGGACAGACAATGGCTTGGAATTTTGTCACAACAACTTTGATTCTTTGTGCAAAGAATCAGGCATCAAAAGGCACAGAACTGTTACTTACACTCCACAGCAGAATGGGGTCTCAGAAAGAATGAACAGGACAATTATGGATAAAGTGAGAAGTATGGTTGCGGAAGTAGGTTTAAATGGACAGTTTTGGGCATATGTAGCTTCTACAGCAGTTTATATCATAAGTAGATCACCACAACGGCTCTACACATGGAAATTCCAGAAGAATTATGGACTGGAGGGACAGTGGAGTACAATCATCTGAGGAGTTTGGGTTGTTTAGCATATGTTCATACGGTCAGTGATAAGTTGAGTCCTAGAGCTTCGAGAGGAATTTTTCTAGGTTATAGTTTGGGAACTAAGGGTTATAGAGTCTGGCTGTTAGAAGATCAGAAGATTGTGATAAGCAAAGATGTAGTATTTCAAGAAGATAAGTGGTTCAAAGGTTTAACAAAAAATGAGAAGTCAGTAGAAGAAGATTCTCCTAAGAGTAAAGAAAAAAACTACTAAGAAGGTTACTTTCATAGACAAGCCTCTGTATTTTGGTGAAGATTCAGTTTCAGAAGGAATTCAGAATTCAGGCGGAGCATATCAAGACAAGAGTGACTCGATTTGGATATCAGTTCAGGAACAGGAACTACAAGCAGGTCAGAAAGTGAATTAGAAAAAGAGGAATCAGAGACAACTCAATTTACAAATCTGGATGACTTGTTCTAGCTAGAGACAGAAGAAGAAGACAAATCAAGCCTCCTTCTCATTTTGAAGATACAGACATTGTGGCTTATGCACTTTCAAGTGTAGATCTAATAAGTGTAGAAGAACCTAAAAGCTATTCAGAGGCAATGAAAAGTAGCGAGAGGGTGTTTTGGCACTCGGGAATGAATGAGGAAATGGGTTCATTGTTCAAAAACTACACTTGGGATTACGCTGATAGACCTTCAAATCAAAAGGTTATCGGGTGCAAGTGGATTATTAAACTTAAATCAGGATCAGCACTAATAAACCTAGGCATAAGGCAAGATTAGTTGCAAAAGGTGTTTCACAGATTCAAGGGATTGACTATAATAAAGTTTATGCTCTAGTAGTAAAATATGTTTCCATTCGACTTCTATTATCAGCAGTTGCAAATAATTACATGGAATTGGAGCAGATGGGTGTTAAAACAGTCTTTTTACACAGAATATTTCAAGAAACTATATTCATGGAACAACCAGAAGGTTTAGTAGTTAAAGGAAAAGATGACAAAGTCTATCTTTTGAAGAAATCCCTATATGGTCTAAACAGTCTCCTAGGGAATGGAATTTCAGATTCAACAGTTTTATGAAGTCATAGAAATTCAAGCAATGCAGCTATGATCCTTGCGTGTTTCTAAAGGGTTTAAATATTAGCAATATGATCTACTTACTACTCTACGTAGATGATATGCTAATAGCTTCAGTAAGTAGGAAAAGTTTTGATAACCTAAAACAGTTATTGAGCACTGAGTTTGACATGAAGGACTTAGGAGCAGCAAGGAGAATATTGAGTATGGATGTTCTTAGAAACAGAAAGAAAGGTAGACTGATTTTATCACAGGAAGAGTACAGAGATAAAATGATCAAGCTATTTGGTATGAATGAATGCAAAGCAGTTCAGACACTGTTTGGTTGACATTTCAAACTACAAAAGCTAATTCATGAACAAGGAAAGACTCAAGAAACAGAGATGAGGGATATACGTTATTCAAGCGCAGTCGGAAGCCTTATATACGCCATGGTAGGGTCTTGTCCAGATTTAGCTTACGTAGTTGGAATAGTTAGCAAGTACATGTCAAAGCTAGGAAAAGAACATTGGTCAGCAGTGTTATGAATATTGAGAAATCTTAAAAATGCAGGAAAAGTCAATCTAACATTCTCAAAAGGTCCAGATTTCAAAGTAATTGGCTACTGTGACACAGATTTTGCTACAGACTTAGATAAAAGAAGATTACAACAGGATTTGTAATTACATTTGGAGATAATACAGTTAGTTGGCGCTCAAGATTACAGAAAGTGGTGGCTCTATCTACAGCAGAGGTGGAATATATTGCTCTATCTGATACAAGTAGAGAAGTAGTGTGGCTTAAAGGCATTTGCGAATAAATGGATTTCAAACAACAAGCTATTGAATTCATTGTGACTCACAAAGTGCAATCTACTTGGCATAGAATAATGATTGTGGAGAAAGAACAAAACACATTCTCAAATAAAAACTTTATCAGAGAAGTCATCGAAGATGGTAAAGTTCAAGTGACAAAGATTCATACATCTATTAAAAAGATCAAGTCTAGGTTCTCAGAGTCCAAGAGTCAAGGCTCGATAGATCTCTGTTGAAGTCGATCTTCAACGGATAAGGTTTGGGACTCGACCTTCTACATGTATTAGTAGAAGAATTCGCAGGTTAACTTAAGATTGATACTTGATCATCATCTTGATTGTTTATCAGTCAATTTGAGGTGTCTGCGGCTAGGGCAAAGAGAAGAGAGAGTGTTTCTCAGAGGTTTTGTCTGAAAAGTGAGAGTTGTGTGAAGTGAGCTGAATGACCCAGATAGAGATTTGTGGGCTATTAAGATCCACAAAACTCAACCTCTCATATCATGGTTATTGGGCTTCATCATAAGTGGTCCATCTGGTGATTTAATGGAGAATAACAAACAGAATGTCGTTGGAGTTGATTTACATCTTATATATCTTCATCTTCTTGTAATCGCTAGTGTTGTAGTTTTGCAATTCGAAATCAAAGAGAATCATAATGAATTCCGGATTCAAATCTAAAGAGAGAGATATACCTATTTATATGGGAAACTCTGTAATCTTTGTGTGTCAATCTTTCTTTAGCTCAATCACTAATAAAGACAACGATTAAACGACATTGAATAAATCGCAAGTTTTGATAACATAATTTGTTTTTAAGAAAGTTAGTAATTCAAAATTTAAAATAACTTTTTTGGAGCTGTCTTCTTCTTTATAACAACTTCCAGTGTACTCTCGTTGTTAGCTATTAATCTTCTTGGTTAGTTTTTCCTCTAAACCTTATTAATAGTCACCAACTAGAAATAAACCAACAAATGAGATTTTTGGACTGAAACATTTTCTAATTCTCCACAGACTAAAGAAACACCATTTTGTTTTCCAAATTAACCATAGTCTAATTACAAACTCAAATTTTGCAAAAATCAACATACTTAAGACAATTGAAGTATTATTTTATGACATTTTGGTGAAGAAAAAAACAAATTAACTATAGTCAAATAGTTATTTGTTTAGTTAAAAATATAGTATGATTGGGTAGTAAGTTTTGATGCCAAACACGAGTTTTCAGCTAATTCACAAATTTTTTATTTTATAAACTTAAACAGTTTGAATAGGGATGTTAATATCGGTTTGTAGCACCATTTAATAAATCGGTATGTTATATAATCTAAAACTTATTTAGACCCATATATCTAAAAATGCTAAATGGGTTTATATGGCATCCCAATTTAGACTCATTTATTAAATGAGTTTTAACAAAACCAAATGAGTACCCATTTATTAAATTTAGATATAGTTAGCAAAATAAAGATGAATTATGTAAATAATAACTTTTCATGCATACTCATTGCAAAATTGGGTTCCATCAAAAAAATTTCCTTATTTTTTAAATTCCAATGTTACTCTTACTTGCATTTTTCGCGAAATATATTTCTTGCGAATTTTTCCGCAAAAAATATCCCGCCAAATGTCTTTGCAAATTTTTTTCTCGAAAAATCTTTTCTTCCATAAAAAAAATTAGCGAAAAATTTTTTTGGTGGAAAAAAAAAAGTAATTTTGACAAAAAAATATAGTTAGAAATTTAGCTTTTAATCTTCCTTGTTAGGTTTTTCCTCGGAATTTAGTTATCGTCACCAACTAGAAATAAACCAACAATTGAGATTATAGACTGAATAAATCATTTTCTAATTCTCCACATACTAAAGAAACACCATTTTGTTTTCCAAATTAACCATGGTCTAGTTACAAGCTCAAAATTTGCAAAAATCAACATACTTAAGACAATGAAGTATTATTTTATGACATTTTGGTGAAAAAGCACATTAACTATAGTCAAAATAGTTAATTATTTAATTAAAAATAGAGTATGACGGGGTAGTAAATTCTGATGCCAAACACGGTTTCCAGCTAATTCACAATTTTTTTTTTTGATAAACTTGAACAGTTTAAGTAGGGATGTTAATATGAGTTTGTAACCACCATTTAATAAATGAGTATGTTGTATAATCTGAAATTCACTTAAAACTCATATATCTAAAAATATTAAATGAGTTTATATATGTTTCTTCATATCAGACCCATTTATTAAATGGGTTTTAACAAAACTAAATAAGTATCATTTAGACTCATTTATTAAATTTAATTATATTTAGCAAAATAAAAATGAATTATGTAAATGATAACTTTTCATGCATACTCATTTGCAAAAATGGGTACTATCAATAAAAATTCCTCAGATTTTTAAATTTTGATTTTACTCTTACTTTATTTTTTGGGGAAATAAATTTCCTGTCAATTTGTTTCGCAAAAAATTTCCCAACAAATTTTTTCCAAACTTTTTTTCTCAGAAAACCTTTTTCCCATCAAAAAGTTGGCGGAAATTTTTTTTTGGCGGGAAAAATTAATTTTGGTTGAAATATAACCCAAAGGTATTTTCTTCTTTCTCTAGAGGATTTTATTGTAATATTTAGGATTATCTAGATTCCAATGACCTCCAATTCTACTATCGTTGGTAATAATTTTGAAATGAGTTATTACAACTCTTGTTCTAATATGTAATAAGTTTTTATGAATTACTTTTTGTTTTTTTTAATTGTCTCTATTTTGATTTGTTGATTTGATATAATTTACGTAGCTTTCAACAAAAATAAAAATTATATTTTAATATTATTTGATAAGTTTAAATGAGTTAAAATAAGTGAAGTATATTTAAATGGGTTAAAATGGGCATAAAACATTTAAATGGGTTTAGATGATAAGTTAAATGTGATTGGGATGAGTTTTAAATAGGATGAGTCTAAATGGGTTAGGTTTACCCATATTAACATGAAAAATTATTAAAAATGCCCCTTTTGAAATACCTTTTTTCAAAACATACCCCCTAATGACCATTTTTCTCTCCCAATTTTCAAAGGAAATGGTAGGTTTTGAAAAGGGTATATGCCAATAAGAGTATTTTTGAAAATTCCCTTATTAACATCCCTAAGTTTGAGTATTATTGCACAAAATTACAAAAGTTAAGGGATTAATTGATTATTTTTACATAAAACATCAGATATATTCTCCATCTTCAATCTAGATTGCATGGAAACGGAAACAAGTACGTGGAAATGAAACGTATATAAATACGAAAATAAAAATTTAAACTTTTGAAGAAAACGGAAACGTTTTGGAAACATATTATGTATATAAGTATATATTATATATAAAAATACTAAAACATTTAAAAAAATCAATTCATATTAGAAAAAACAAACAATTCAAATTTCATTAATAAATAGTAACTAACTTAAAAACAATATATATATATATATCATAATTTTGAAAGAAAGATTTTAAATTTTAAATCTTACAAGATTGAGAAAAAATTATTATTTTTATTTTAATTATAAACTTAGAATATTAATCCTTGCATTCTTATCAAATCGATTGATAATCTATTTTTTTGTAAAAAAAAAAAATTATTTTCTCACCTCTATTCATTAAAGTTTATATTGAAAGGATTCATATCAGGATCTTTTCTTTTTTGAATTTCCCATTTATCCGATTATTAGAAAAATCCCACCTCTCATTCTTCACCGAATCAAACTTATATTTCAAAGAATCCTAATGATATGTTCGTGTTGTCAAAAATGATAATAAATTTCTGTCACGATTCCAAAACATAAATAAATGTTTCTACTTTGTTTCCAAATCAAAATTTTTAGGATCGTGTTTCCAGATCAAAGTTTTTAGGAATTGTGTTTCCAATGTATTTCCCAAATTTTTTTGAAACGGGAGAATGAGTAAGAAATTGGTTAAAATGAGTAAAAAACAAAATTGCTTGGAGAGGTTGCAATTGTGATTTTTGATAAGCTCTGTTCTGTTGTGGCCGCGCGGGACTCAGAAACCCAATCCGAGTTAGTGAAAGAGTTAGACCACGAAGAATGGCGCATACGACTCTCTCACACTTCCTCATCCTCTCTTCCTCCAGGTATGACTAGTAGTACCCACACTCTCTTTTGTCTCTCTCTCTATCTCTCCCTTCAATTGATTCTACATTTTATGATCTTTAGGTTCTCTCGTCTCGGATATAGCAGTAGAATTTTCACAAAGTCTACCTCTTTTTCCGGCTCTTATTCTCCCATTCCGTTCACCGGAAAAGGGTTCCAATGTTATTGTTCCACCGCTACCGAGGAAACTTATCCTTCTGTAAGGTAAAGGTCTTGACTTTGGTCTTCTTCTAGTTGCAAGTGCTGGGTTTCTGCATTGTTTGACTTTGGTCTGCTTCTAGTTCCAATTACTATGCCTCTGCATCCTTTGATTCACATCTTTAACTTCGGCTTAACTTTAATTTTCCTGTTATCAGAAAACGTGTGGTTTCTGGAGTCCAGCCTACAGGATCAATTCATTTAGGAAACTATCTTGGTGCTATCAAAAACTGGGTCGATCTTCAGGTTCTTTCTTTTATACTGATCCAAATATATATTCTCATAATCACTTTCAGATTCACCAATGTATGTATCTTTCATTGTAACATTTTTAGATAAATTTTGTCTATTCAGACTATAAGGAGCATAAGAAATCTGCTACATTTATTAATTTAAATGCTTTGTTGTAGATTGGAAGACTTTTAGAAAAAGGATTCAGCTTTATCTTTGCTGGTTGCTACAAAATTTTATCTTTTTTCAGGCGTTTTGTGTTTATATGTTTGCAGGATACATATGAGACACTCTTTTTTATCGTAGACCTTCACGCGGTAATTATGCAAATGTTTTTTTGTGTATCATTTCCTGTGTTTCTTTTGCAGTAACTATTTATAGATCTTTCTTGACTTATGTAGATAACACTACCTTATGATACACAACAACTGGGAAAGGCAACTAGGGATACCGCAGCACTTTATCTAGCATGTGGTATAGACGCTTCTAAGGCTTCAGTATTTGTGCAATCTCATGTCCGTGCTCATATGGAGTTAATGTGGCTTTTATGTTCATCCACACCTATTGGTTGGTTACAGAAAATGATTCAATTTAAAGAAAAATCACGGAAGGAGGTGTGTAAACGTTTTTATCTTGGTCTATACACATTGTTCTCTTTCATCTATGTGTTTCACATATGTAAAAGGGAAATCTGCCTAATAACTTTTAAGGTTTGTTGTTGATTTCTTAGTTTTACTAGTTAGATAATATATTTATCTTATTTTATTTTATTTTATTATGGTATTGGGCATAAAGCAACATAGTCAACTTAGTCTTTCTACTGTGTATACCTTATAATAATTGTATAGCTGTGTCTAGTATGTAATTGTTTACATATAGAATTCTGTTTACTGATTCTGTTTTCTTCTTTTCCGCAGGGAGGTGAGAATGCTAGTGTAGCTTTGTTAATTTATCCTGATCTGATGGCTGCTGATATCCTCTTGTATCAGGTGATGCTTTAAAGTAGTTATGTGTCACCTGCAACGATTGTAATGAAGTAGGATTTCACGAGTAAAATAATGGTCTTATATAGCTACGCTCCTGTAAGATAGTTTTAGCGACCATATTTAGGATTACGTTGTCCAGTTGAGAACTGCATGTAAAATACCTGCTGATTGCAAGCGAGATGACAATTTTGCTGCTCTTGATTCTGATACACTGCCACATGCCTCTGTAGTCGGATTTTGTCCCTGTGGGTGAGGACCAGAAGCAGCACCTAGAACTTGCCCGCGAAATTGCACAGCGTGTGAATAATTTATATGGTGGAAGGAAGTGGAAGAAGCTTGGAGGGTAAAGAATTTCGCTTTGTGCATTTAGTATGTTACCTATTAACAAGTCCTTATGATAAATGCTTTTCATATTTCTAAATGGCTTAATTTTGTCTTCATTTGTATACCTCATCCATATGACATTTGCCCATTTTCATTTTCAGGCGCGGTGGTTCGCTCTTTAAGGTGAAACTTTCAAAATGCTTTGTCTATCCTCCTTGTGTAGCTTTGTAGGTTTACCACAGGTGGTTAATTGTTCTTCGAATTTATCTTCTCTGTAGATACCAGAACCACTCATACCCAAAGCTGGAGCCCGCGTTATGTCACTTACTGATGGCCTTTCCAAGGTAAAAAGTTGTCAATGACACCTACTTTAAGGTGTCTTTTGGCAGCTACTTTAATTTTTGGGATTTGCTCATTGCTTTCATCAAATGATTCAGAGGAATATCCTACTCGTTGCTTAACGTCTTACTGTCATGTAATCTCGTAGATGTCCAAGTCTGCACCTTCTGATCAGTCCCGGATCAATCTCCTTGACTCAAAGGATGTAAGTAAAATGAACTCTCTGATGTTGGTCAGGCTTTAAAGATACATTTTCTCATTGAGCACGAATATGATACACGTGCCATCATTTCTATGAAAGCTGTATTTTCGCAGTGGCAACTCCTGCAGAACTTACAGTGCCATACAGCTCACAGCATATTCTTCATGAATGTGTCATATCATCTTAAAAGCTCATAAAGTTTTGCTTTCCTGGTGCTTTTAAAGAACACAGCATAATTTTTGTAGAATTCTGAGTTGTGTTGGATATGTGATTTTTTCTGATACTAAATCCATTTCTCATCCCTTCTATTTTGAAAATTGTGTAGTTGATTGCAGACAAAATAAAAAGGTGCAAGACAGATTCATTTGCAGGGTGAGCGCTGATTATGTCAATAAAACTTTCCTTGCAATGCACAGTATTTTGTTACATTTCTTGTTGAAAGTTGAAACATCTTTTTTTCATGTTGCTCCAACAGCCTCGAATTTGATAATGCTGAGAGACCTGAATGCAACAATCTCCTCTCCGTGTATCAGATTGTTTCGGGCAAGACGAAAGAGGTATGATAAAAGAGACAATAATTTGACTCCAAAAATTTGGGACACAGAGAGGATTTCACATGTCACTTACTCACTTAATGATTACCTAAGATATAATTCGGTGAAAATATTACTAATTGGTTGCAGGAAGTGATAGAGGAATGCAAAGATTTGAGCTGGGGTACATTTAAGCCTCTCCTTGCAGATGCTTTGATCGAACATCTGAGTCCAATCCAGGTCTGTGAACTCAAAAACCTTCAATCAATCCAATATTATCCTTGGAGTTTGTCATATTATTAAGTAAGCAAAATGCATACATTGTGTGATATTTGGTTGTGTATGTTTCTCCGCATCAGGCTCGTTATCAAGAGATAAATGCAGATCCTGCGTATTTGGACAAAGTATTGTCAGATGGTGCAGACAGAGCCACAGAATTAGCAGATGTTACAATGCGCAATGTATACCAAGCTATGGGATTCTATCCAAAGAGATAGAACCAAATGATTTTCGCTGGTTGGATTTTTTGAAGTTTAAAGAGAAAAGAGTATAGTTTACATTTGCAAGATTATTTATTGATTCCTTGAGTTATTAATTTACATCTTTTTGTAATAACCACAATGTTTCACAGTTACAGAATCCGTATGATGCACGAGATATTCTTTTATCAAAAATATTTAATATTTATGATATTTAAAACCATATTTCTGGAAACTAAATGCTTTTTCAAAAAATATTATAAGTCAGAATTATATATCTTAGTTTAGACCAATAAATAATTGTAATTTTTTTTAATTATAAAATTTATTTTTAATTATTCCATAGACAGTAATATACTATGAAAATTGTTTAGATTAAAATTAAAACTAATACTTTCTCTATCCCATAATTTTTATTAATTCATTTTTAACTCCAATCTGACACGTCTAATAATTATGTTGATTAGTAACTTTGAAAACCCAACTTTATAGATTTTAGGATTCGATTTTATTTTTTTATCATAAAATATAAATATAGAATAATTTTTGATCATTGGATTTAACACATGAATAATCTTGTTGATTAGTAACTATTGAAATCCAACTTTATAGATATTATGATTTGATTTTATTACATCTAATAAAATATAAATATTAAATAATTTTTATCATTGGGTTTAACATGTGGAATAATCTCATTGATTAATAATTTTGAAACTCAACAATATATAATAGATTTTTATTCTATCATTTTTTCTATAAAAATATAAATACAAAATAATTTTTGATCTTTGGATTTGACATATAGAACAGTCTCGTTGATTAGTAACTTTTGAACCCAAATTTATATAATAGGATTAAAATTTAATTTTATCTTTTATTTAATAAAATATAAAGATGGAGTAACTTTTGATCGTTAGATTTGACATTTGGAACAATCTCCTTGACTACTAACTTTTGAAATCCAACTTTATATAATAAGATTAGAAACTTATTTTACCTTTTACTAAATAAAAAATACAGGATAGTTTTTGATCGTTAGATTTGACACTTGGAACAATCCTATTGACTACTAACATTTGAAACCCAACTTTATAAAATAGGATTAGGAATTGATTTTAAATTTTATTTAATAAAATATAAATACAAAATATTTTTTGATCGTTGGATTTGACACATAGAAAAATCATGTTGATCACTACATTTTAAAACCTAACTTTATATAATAGAATTAAGATTTGATTTTATCATTTATTTTATAAAATATAAATACAGAATAATTTTTCATTGTTAGATTTGACACGTGGAACAATCTCGTTGGCTTTTGAAACCCAACATTATATTGTAGGATTAGAAATTGAATTTATCTTTTATTTAATAAAATATAAATACAGAATAATTTTGATCAATGGATTAAACGTGGAACAATCATATTGACTACTAACTTTAAAACCCAACTTTATATAATAGGATATATTTCTCGTTTTTTATAAATAATTTTTAATATAATATTTTTATATATAATAAGATTAGCTTTTAGAATTAATTTTTTACAATTAGTATTCTCGATTTCCTTGTTGATTAAGATTATTTTTCAGATTATCAATTCTTTTTACATTAGTATACGCTAAAAATAGAAAAAATCTATTTAAAAATATATTTTATCTATTCTAAAAAAATAGATAAATACAGGAAATTTGTGATCGTTGAATTTTGACACGTGGAATCATCTCGTTAATGAGTAGATTTGAAACCTTACTTTATATAATAGGAATTATTTTTTTGTTTTTATAAATTATTTTAATATAAAATTAGTTTTTATATAATAAAATTATTAATAAAAATTACTTTTTGTTAGAATTAATTTTTTAACAATTAGTATTCTTGATTTCCTTTTTTATTAAGATTTCTTTTTAGGTTAGAAATTATTTTTAGACTAAGGCAAGCTAGATATTAAAAAGAATATTTAAAGATTTATTTTATCTCTTTTTGAAATAGATTAATACAGATAAATTTCTGATCGTTGATTTTGATACAAATAATCATCCTGTTAATGAGTAATTTTGAAATCTTATTTTATATAATAAGATAATATTCATTTTAATAATATTAAAATAAAATAATGATACACTAAAGTTAAAGTGTTTACCTTTTTTGCTTGTTTGTCTTGATTGCATTAGATGTAAACGGATGATAAATAATTATGTTGAAGAGAGACTGAAAAGGTGAGAGAATTGAAAAAATTGTCTATGTATTTATGTATATACTAGATGATGTCTCGTGCTATGCACGAGTTAAGTAATATTTGTTTGTTTTATTTATTATTTTATGGTTTGATTTGTATGTGCAAATTTATTAATTAATTATATATATATATATATATATATTTGGTATACTAAAAATAAATTTATAGTGATCATCAATGTTGTACACGAAATATATTTTTATCTCTATTTACTTAAGTTACGATGCATTACAATTTGCATATAATTTTTTTGACTCGT